>CM051274.1:37328167-37368167 GCA_027921565.1 Artemia sinica
GATATATTCTTTATTGATCTGCATTGCGCTTGAATAAATCGCAAGATTAACTCAGGGGGGGGGGGGGGTCAATTTTGAATCCAGGATATTTGTTGGGGAAGGGGTTAACGCTTTTAATGGTGACAAAATAGAAATGAAAAGATAATTGTTTTTACCATAATTGTTTTCGACTTCAGTGTCGAACTATTTCTCTTTGACATTTTAGCGATTTTAACTATAGCATTTGAATAAAAGGCAGTAAGATATATTCTTTATTGATCTGCCTTGCACTTGAATAAATCGCAAGATTAACTCAATGAGAGGGTAAACCTAGGGTGGCTTTAATTTTCCAAAATTTAGAGGGAGGGGGTCAATTTTGAATCGAGGATATTTGTTGGGGAAGGGGTTAACGCTTTTAATGGTGACAAAATAGAAATGAAAAGATAATTGTTTTGGGCTTCAGTGTCTAACCATTTCTCTTTGACATTTTAGTGATTTTAACTATAGCATTTGAATAAAAGGCAGTAAGATAGATTCTTTATTGATCTGCCTTGCGCTTGAATAAATCGCAAGATTAACTCAATGAGAGGGTAAACCTAGGGTGGCTTAATTTTCCTAAATTTAGGGGAGGGGGTCAATTTTGTATCCAGGATTTTTGTTGGGGAGGGGGTTAGCACTTTTAATAGTGACAAAATAGAAATGAAAAGATAATTGTTTTTACCATAATTGTTTTCGACTTCAGTGTCTAACCATTTCTCTTCGACATTTTAGTGATTTTAACTATAACATTTGAATAAAAGGCAGTAAGATATATTCTTTATTGATCTGTCTTGCGCTTGAATAAAAAACTGAACGTTCGTATAATAATGCTTTGAGTTATTTCTGAGAAAAGTTGAATTTATTATAATCAAACTATGATTTTCAGAGTTTAGGTTGCTTTCGACAAAGATTTCTCTTTACATACGGCAAATTTCCACAAGGTGATTGATCCATGGCCCTTCTAAATGTGATAGAAGCTACTACACCCTGCTTCAATCTCTTTTTACGTATTCAAACTGAATGTTCGTATAACAATGCTTTGAGTTATTCCTCAGAAAATTGACCCCTCCAAATATTTACTCAGAGGGGCGGGTGCTGAATGTAAAACGTTACTTATTTGCCCATCATTTTCACAGTTTTCAAGTTGGGATCTTCGAACACACTCCCTCCTTCTCAGTTTATTCTATGAAAGTGAGCTGTATTTGTTAGAGTTTCAGAAACATTACAGATTTATTTAATTTAAGCACTTTTTTTCAGATATAATAATGTTTGGTGTGATTGACACAGAATATATTGGTCTGAAATATTCCTCAACTGGCATTATTTTCGAAGCAGCTTTCTTACTCCTAGACAATCAACGACGTGAAATTCATAGCTATAAATGGAACATCAGATACAATATGTATAAGTACGAGAAAAACAGATGGAGTCCAACACTAAATTTTATAAATCGAAATGGCTTTTACGCTAAAACCATACGACCACATAATGAAAATGGCTATGAAATAAAACATGTACAAGAGGAAATTCAGGAAATATGCAGTTTTTTCGGTGTGCAAGCTGTTTATGTTAAGGGAAACGTGCCAACTGATAAACTCTTACTAGAAAAATGTGATAAAAACATAGCATTATTCAATTTAGAAGACTTCAAATGTGAGAAATACCTGCATTCAGTCCATGACCCAGAAGATGAAGTTAGATATTTCGCTCAATGGATACCGGAAAAGATACCTGACATGGAAAAATGCATCAGATATCCAAAGACCTAAACTTGCTCCTCCTCATATCAGATGGATTAAGCTTCTTTTTTTTTTAATATATCATTATGTATTTTTTCAAATGTTTTTAAATATGTTTAAGCAATAAATATCTTAAGCCTCAACCGTTTTTATTCTTTAGAATAGTCCATCGCCATGAAAATTATACTTTCAGATTCAACATGTCAGGGAACACACTTTCAAGTTCAGCATGTTGGAGAACCCTAAATAGTCACCCCTAAAAAGGTAAGTTAACCCTAAAAGGTTAAAGAATTTCTCTGAAATTACACTTTCAGATCCAACATGTCAGGGAACAAACTTTCAGGTTCAGCATGTAGGAGAACCCTAAATGCTCATCCCTAAAAAAGGTAAGTTAACCCTAAACGGTTAAAGAATTTCTCTGAAATAACACTTTCAGGTTAGGTTAGGTAGAACCCCGACCCCCACTACCCAAACCCGGAAGTAACCCCCGGCCCCAAAAGGCCCCCGGGCCCCCAAAGACCCTCCGGACCCCGCAATACTTTTCAATAGGCTTTATTATATCTTTTCAGAACAAGTTCTTTCTTAATATCCTTCTTAAACCAATTTTACAAATTCTAAATTTTTCCTTAGTAGATAGAAAAAGCTATATCATAGTTGTGAATATTTTCTCGGGAGATAAGCAGTTCTATTTCAATTTTAAATTTTCTCAATGAAGTGAAGAAAAGTTCAAGTTCTCTTCTGAATTTTCTCAATGAAAAAGAAATTAGTTATTAATCAATTCTATTTTTCCAAATAATATAAAAATTTTCCACTTTGGTTCAGATTTTTCTCAAAGGGATGAAAAAATTTTAAATACTGTTCCAAATTTTTCATAGAAGATGGATAAGTTCAAGCTCTCTTCTGAATTTTACCAAAGAACACAATTCAATTCTAATTTCTCCAGAGAAAATAAAAATCTTCCACTTCAGTTTTAAGTTCACCAAAGACGTAAAGAACTTTAAAGTTCTATTCTAAATTTATCCGTAGTAGATAGAAAAAGCTATACCATAGTTGTGAATATTTCCCCGAACGACAAAAAGTTCTAGTTCAATTTTCAATTTTCTCAACGAAGTCAAGGAAAGTTCAAGTTCTCTTATCTTTTTCACCCACAACTATACTTTACAGCTTTTTGGTTACCTCAACACCAAGAAATACCTTTCAAAGACCATTTCAGAGCAAGTTACTTTCTTAATGTCCCTCCTAAACCCATTTTCCAACTTGAAGTACTTATCTTTTTCACCCACAACTATACTTTACAGCTTTTTGGATACCTCAACACCAAGTAATACTTTTCAAAGATCATTTCAGAGCAAGTTACTTTCTTAATATCCCTCCTAAACCCATTTTACAAGTTGAAGTACTTATCTTTTTCACCCACAACTATACTTTACAGCTTTTTGGTTACCTCAACACCAAGAAATACTTTTCAAAGACCATTTCAGAGCAAGTTACTTTCTTAATATCCCTGCTAAACCCATTTTCCAACTTGAAGTACTTATCTTTTTCATCCACAACTATACTTTACAGCTTTTTGGATACCTCAACACCAAGAAATACTTTTCAAAGACCGTTTCAGAGCAAGTTACTTTCTTAATGTTCCTCCTAAACCCATTTTCCAACTTGAAGTACTTATCTTTTTCAACCACAACTATACTTTACAGCTTTTCGGATACCTCAACACCTAGAAATACTTTTCAAAGACCAATTCAGAGCAAGTTACTTTCTTAATGTCCCTCCTAAACCCATTTTCCAATTTGAAGTACTTATCTTTTTCACCCGCAACTATACTTTACAGCTTTTTGGATACCTCAACACCAAGAAATACTTTCCAAAGACCATTTCAGAGCAAGTTACTTTCTTAATGTCCCTTCTAAACCAATTTTCAAACTTGTAATACTTATCTTTTTCACCCACAACTATACTTTACAGCTTTTGAATGCTCCAACACCAAGCAGTACTTTTCAAAGACCATTTCAGAGCAAGTTACTTTCTTAATGTCCCTCCTAAACCCATTTTACAAGTTGAAGTACTTATCTTTTTCACCCACAACTATACTTTACAGCTTTTTGGATACCTCAACACCAAGAAATACCTTTCAAAGACCATTTCAGAGCAAGTTACTTTCTTAATGTCCCTTCTAAACCAATTTTCCAACTTGAAGTACATATCTTTTTCACCCAAAACTATACTTTACAGCTTTTTGGATACCTCAACACCAATAAATACTTTTCAAAGACCATTTCAGAGCAAGTTCCTTTCTTAATGTCCCTCCTAAACCTATTTTACAAGTTGAAGTACTTATCTTTTTCACCCACAACTATACTTTACAGCTTTTTGGATACCTCAACACCAAGAAATACTCATTTTACAAGTTGAAGTACTTATCTTTTTCACCCACAACTATACTTTACAGCTTTTCGGTTACCTCAACACCAAGAAATACTTTTCAAAGACCATCTCAGAGCAAGTTACTTTCCTAATGTCCCTTCTAAACCCATTTTCCAACTTGAAGTACTTATCTTTTTCACCCACAACTATACTTTACAGCTTTTTGGATACCTCAACACCAAGAAATACTTTTCAAAGACCATTTCAGAGCAAGTTACTTTCTTAATGTCCTTCCTAAACCCATTTTCCAACTTGAAGTACTTATCTTTTTCACCCACAACTATACTTTACAGCTTTTTGGTTACCTCAACACCAAGAAATACTTTTCAAAGACCATTTCAGAGCAAGTTACTTTCTTAATGTCCCTCCTAAACCCGTTTTTCAACTTGAAGTACTTATCTTTTTCACCCACAACTATATTTTACAGCTTTTTGGATACCTCAACACCAAGAAATACTTTTCAAAGACCATTTCAGAGCAAGTTACTTTCTTAATGTCCCTCCTAAACCCATTTTCCAACTTGAAGTACTTATCTTTTTCACCCACAACTATACTTTACAGCTTTTTGGATACCTCAACACCAAGAAATACTTTTCAAAGACCATTTCAGAGCAAGTTACTTTCTTAATGTCCCTCCTAAACCCATTTTCCAACTTGAAGTACTTATCTTTTTCACCCACAACTATACTTTACAGCTTTTTGGTTACCTCAACACCAAGAAATACTTTTCAAAAGACATTTCAGAGCAAGTTACTTTCTTAATGTCCCTCCTAAACCCATTTTCCAACTTGAAGTACTTATCTTTTTCATCCACAACTATACTTTACAGCTTTTTGGGTACCTCAACACCAAGAAATACTTTTCAAAGACCATTTCAGAGCAAGTTACTTTCTTAATATCCCTCCTAAACCCATTTTCCAACTTGAAGTACTTATCTTTTTCAACCACAACTATACTTTACAGCTTTTTGGATACCTCAACACCGAGAAATACTTTTCAAAGACCATTTCAGAGCAAGTTACTTTCTTAATGTCCCTCCTAAACCCATTTTCCAACATGAAGTACTTATCTTTTTCACCCACAACTATACTTTACAGCTTTTTGGATGCCTCAACACCTAGAAATACTTTTCAAAGACCATTTCAGAGCAAGTTACTTTCTTAATGTCCCTCCTAAACCCATTTTCCAACTTGAAGTACTTATCTTTTTCACCCACAACTATACTTTACAGCTTTTTGGATACCTCAACACCAAGAAATACTTTTCAAAGACCATTTCAGAGCAGGTTACTTTCTTAATGTCCCTCCTACACCCATTTTTCAACTTGAAGTACTTATCTTTTTCACCCACAACTATACTTTACAGCTTTCTGGATACCTCAACACCAAGAAATACTCATTTTACAAGTTGAAGTACTTATCTTTTTTACCCACAACTATGCTTTGCAGCTTTTTGGTTACCTCAACAACAAGAAATACTTTTCAAAGACCATTTCAGAGCAAGTTACTTTCTTAATGTCCCTCCTAAACCCATTTTTCAACTTGAAGTACTTATCTTTTTCACCCACAACTATACTTTACAGCTTTTCGGTTACCTCAACACCAAGAAATACTTTTCAAAGACCATTTCAGAGCAAGTTACTTTCTTAATGTCCCTTCTAAACCCATTTTCCAACTTGAAGTACTTATCTTTTTCACCCAAAACTATACTTTACAGCTTTTTGGATACCTCAACACCAAGAAATACTTTTCAAAGACCATTTCAGAGCAAGTTACTATCTTAATGTCCCTCCTAAACCCATTTTCACACTTGAAGTACTTATCTTTTTCACCCACAACTATACTTTACAGCTTTTCGGTTACCTCAACACCAAGAAATACTTTTCAAAGACCATTTCAGAGCAAGTTACTTTCTTAATGTCCCTTCTAAACCCATTTTCCAACTTGAAGTACTTATCTTTTTCACCCACAACTATACTTTACAGCTTTTTTGGATACCTCAACACCAAGAAATACTTTTCAAAGACCATTTCAGAGCAAGTTACTTTCTTAATGTCCCTCCTAAACCCATTTTCCAACTTGAAGTACTTATCTTTTTCACCCAAAACTATACTTTACAGCTTTTTGGACACCTCAACACCAAGAAATACTTAGGTTAGGCTAGATTAAATTAGGTTAGATTAGGTTAAGTTAGGTTATCCTACGTACGTTTCACTTAGGTTAGGTTAGGTGAAAGACAGGCAAAAAGTTAGGTGAATGGTTAGGTTAGGATAGACTAGATTAAATTAGGTAGGTTAAGTTAGGTTAGGATAGACTAGATTAAGTTAGGTTAGGTTAAGTTAGGTTAGGCTAGGTTAGCCTACGTACGCGCACGTACGTACGCGCATGTACGTATGCGCTCATTGACGCAATTAACCACGTGTTCTCCCTAGGGACTCTATGCCCATATTTGGTGTAGGGTCAGCATTAAACTAAATTGTAGATGGCAGCAGGGGTTAGCAATGGGAGTCGGACCCCCCTTTCTACTAACACATCCAATCAAAATTTTGAGATAACCATTGTGTTCAACGTAGTTGAAAGTTCTGGAAATTAGGTCTTTGAGGATGATAACCCCCCTCAGAGCCCTCAGGGCAAGGGTTATAAGTTATACCCTGGGGGCTTATAAGGTTTTTATTGAAAGCTTTGTCATGGAAACTTTAAACAGGGTGCATTTGATTGAAAATTTAAAGGGCTAGTGCCCTTTTCAATAGTCGAAAGTGATTAGAGGGCAACTAACCCCCCTCTCACGCCCACCTTTTCCCCAAACACATACAATCAAAATTTTTAGATAGCCATTTTGTTCAATGTAGTTGAAAGTTTTGGAAATTAGGTCTTTAAGGATGACCCCCCCCCCCTACAGCCCTCAGGGCATGGGTTGTGAGTTATACCCTGGGGGCATATAAGGTTTTTATAGAAAACATTGTCATAGAAACTTCCAAAAAGAGCTCATTCCATTGGAAATTGAAATGGTTAGTGGCCTTTTTAATAGTCGAAAGTAATTGGAGCCCTCCGGGGGTGTGATGTTTTTATGGAAATCGTTGTCGTAAAACTTCAAAAAGGGCTCATTCGATTGAAAATTGAAAGGGTTAGTGCGCTTTTTAATAGTCGAAAGTACTTGGAGGGCAACTAACACCCCTCTCACACCCACCATTTCACCAAACACATCCAATCAAAATTTTGAGATATTCATTTTGTCCAACGTAGTTAAAAATTCCGGAAATTAGGTTTCTTAGAATTACAACCCCTCAGAGCCCTCAGGGTAAGGGTTTTAAGTTGTACCATGGGGCATTTAAGGTTTTATAGAAAGTGATGTCGTAGAAACTTCAAAAAGGGCTCATTTGATTGAAAACTGAAAGGGCTAGTGCTCTTTTTAATAGTCGAAAGTGAATAAAGAGAAACTAACCTCCCTCTCACGCCCACCATTTCCCGAAACAAGTTTAGTTAACATCTTGAGATTACCGTTTTGTTCAACGTAATTGAAAGTTCTGGAAATTAGGTCTTTGAGGATTACACTCCCCTCAGGGCCCTCAGAGCTAACGTTGTAAGCTATGCCCTGGGGGCATATAAGGTTTTTTTATAGAAAATGTTATCGCAGAAACTTCAAAAGAGGCTCATGCAATTGGTAATTAAAAGGGCTAGTGCCCTTTTTAATAGGCTAGTTGAAACTGATTGGAGGGCAACTAACCCCCGTCTCACGCCCACCATTTCCCCAAACACATCCAATCAAAATATTGAGATAGCCATTTTTTTCAACATAGTTGAAAAGTCTGGAAATTATGTCTTTGAGGATTACACTCACCCCACAGCCCTCAGCGCAAGGGTTGTAAGTTTTGCCCTGGGGGCATTTAACGTTTTATAGAAAGCGTTATCGAAGAAACTTCAAAAAAGGCTCATTCGATTGAAAATTGAAAGCTCTAATGCCCTATTTAATAGTCGAAAGTGATTGGAGGGTAACTAAGACCCCTTTCAAGCCTACCATTTCCCCAAACACATCCAATCAAAATTTTGCGATAGACATTTTGTTCAACGTAGTTGGTTTTCAGATAGAAATTATATTTTTGGGGACGACACTACCCCACAGCCCTCAGGGCAAGGGTTGTAAGTTATGCCCTGGGGGCGTATAAGGTTCTTATAGAAGGCGTTGTCTTAGAGACTTCAAAAAAGGCTCATTCGATTAGAAATTCCAAGGGATAGCGCCCTTTTTAATGCTCGAAAGTGATTGGAGGGCAACTAACCCCCTCTCACACCCACTATTTCCCCAAACACAGTCAATTAAAATTTTGAGATAGCAGTTTTTTCAACGTAGTTGAAAGTTCTTAAAATTAAGGTTTTGAGGATGAAAAACCCCCCAAACCCCTCAGGGCAAGGGTTGTAAGTTATGCCCTGGGGGCATATAAGGTTTTTATAGAAAGCATTTTTGTAGAGACTTCAAAAAGGGCTCATTCGCTTGGAAACTGAAAGGGCTAGTGCCCTTTTTAATAGTCAAAAGTGATTGGAGGGCAACTAGCCCCCCTCTCAAGCTCACCATTTCCCCAAACACATCCAATCATAATTTTGAGATAGCCATTTTGTTCGACGTAGGTGAAAGTTCTGGAAATTAGGTCTTTGAGTATGACAATCCCCCCAGAGCACTCAGGGCAAAGGTTTTAACCTATGCCCTTGGGGCATATACAGATTTCTTATAGAAAATATTGTCGTAGAAACTTCAAAAAGGCTCTTTCAGTTGGAAATTCAAAGGGCTAGTGCACTTTTTAATAGGCTAGTCGAAACTGATTGGAAAGCAACTAACTACCCTCTCACGCCCAGCATTTCCCCAAATACATCCAATAAAAATTTTGAGATAGCCATTTTTTTCAACGTAGTTGAAAGTTCTGGATATTATGTCTTTGAGGATGATCAAGCCCCCCTCCCCCCACAAACACACACACCCCTCAAGGCAAGGGTTGTAAGTTATGCCCTGGGGGCATATAAGGTTTTTATAGAGCGTTGTAATAGAACTTTCAAAGGTCTAGTGTCCTTTTTAATAGTCAAAAGTGATTGGAGGCAAACTAACACCCCTCCCACGCCCACTATTTCCCCAAAAACATCCAATAAAATTTTGAGACATTCATTTTGATCAACGTAGTTGAAATGTCCGGAAAATATGTCTTTAAGGAGGACACTCCCCCTACAGCCCTCAGCGCAAGGGTTTTAAGTTGTACCCTGGGGGCATATAAGGTTTTATAGAAAGCGTTATCATAGAAACTTCAAAAAGGGTTCATTCAATTGGAAAATGAAAGCGCTAGTGCCCTTTTTATTAGTCGAAAGTAATTGGAGGGCAACTTACACCTCTCTCAAGACTAACATTACCCCGAACACATCCAATCAAAATTTTGAGATAGACATTTTGTGCAACGTAATTTAAAGTTCTGGAAATTAGGTCTTTGCCAGCGTTGTCGTAGGAACTTCAAAAAGGGCTCATTCGATTGGAAACTGAAAGGGCTAGTGCCCTTTTTAATAGTCAAAATAGATTGGAGGGCAACTAGCCCCTCTCTCAAGCTCACCATTTCCCCAAAGACATCCAATCATAATTTTGAGATAGCCATTTTGTTTGACGTAGGTGAAAGTTCTGGAAATTAGGTCTTTGAGGATGACAATCCCCCCAGAGCACTCAGGGCAAAGGTTGTAACCTATACCCTTGGGGCATATAAGATTTTTATAGAAAATGTTGTCGTAGAAACTTCAAAAAGGCTCTTTCAGTTGGAAATTCAAAGGGCTAGTGCGCTTTTTAATTGGCTAGTCGAAACTGATTGGAGAGCAACTAACCTCCCTCTCACGCCCCGCATTTCCCCAAATAATCCAATAAAAATTTTGAGATAGCCATTTTTTTTTCAACGTAGTTGAAAGTTCTGGATATTATGTCTTTGAGGATGATCAAGCCCCCCTCCCCCCACAACTACACACACCCCTCAGGGCAAGGGTTGTAAGTTATGCCCTGGGGCATATAAGGTTTTTATAGAGCGTTGTAATAGAACTTTCGAAGGTCTAGTGTCCTTTTTAATAGTCAAAAATGATTGGAGGCAAACTAACACCCCTCCCACGCCTACCATTTCCCCAAAAACATCCAATAAAGTTTTGAGACATCCATTTTGTTCAACGTAGTTGAAATGTCCGGAAAATATGTCTTTGAGGAGGACACTCCCCCTACAGCCCTCAGCGCAAGGGTTTTAAGTTATACCCTGGGGGCATATAAGGTTTTATAGAAAGCGTTATCATAGAAACTTCAAAAAGGGTTCATTCAATTGGAAAACGAAAGCGCTAGTGCCCTTTTTATTAGTCGAAAGTGATTGGAGGGCAATTTACACCTCTCTCAAGTCTAACATTACCCCAAACACATCCAATCAAAATTTTGAGATAGAAATTTTGTTCAACGGAATTTAAAGTTCTGGAAATTATGTCATTTCCAGCGTTGTCGTAGGAACTTCAAAAAGGACTCATTTAATTGGGAATTGAAAGGGATAGTGCCCTTATTAATAGTCAAAAGTGATCGGAGGCGAATCCCCCCCATACCCATCATTTCCCCAAACATTTCCGATCAACATTTTGAGATAGCAATTTTGTTGAACGTAGTTGAAGGGTCCGGAAATTATGTTTTGAGTATGACAACCCCCAACAGCCCTCAGGGCTAAGGTCTTAAGTTTTACCCTAGGGGTATATAATGTCATATAGAAAGTGTTGTCGTAAAAACTTCCAAAAGGGCTCTTTCGATTGGAAATTGAGAGGGGTCTTTCTCTCTGAAAAAGACTATGTCAATATAAAACGAACAGAAATTAATAAAAAAAAACTTTTTGCACAAAAATAAGTTTTTCAAAAAAAGTAAACAACTCCATTAAACCAAATATGAACAAAAATAAAATCAAATAGTCTCCCAAGCACACAACTACCACAGATCAGTATAAATAATTAAATGAAACCCAAAACAAACAAGAATTAAAATAAGTCAAACTCAAAACAAGCAGAAATTAATCTGAGTAGGGTTTTAAACCCCATGCTTTCTTAAAGCCAGAATATAATTTTTACTTTACTAAAAAAAAAATTCTTTTAAATGTTTTCACTTATAACTTTAAGAAAACAAAAATTAATTAAGATTTTAAGGTATAAATATCAGCATATTAAACTGACAATGCACATTTTTTTCAGTAAGTTCATTTGAATTTTTTTCAGTAAAGTACAAATTATATTCTGGCTTTTAGAAAGCATAGGGTTTAGAACCCTACTCAGATTGATTTCTGCTCGTTTGAGTTTGACTTATTTTAATTTCTGTTTGTTTTGGGTTTCATTTAATTATTGATACTGATTTGTGGTAGTTGTATGCTTGGTAGATTATTTGATTCCATTTTTGGTCATTTTTTGTTTAATGGAGTTCTTTACTTTTTTTTGAAAAACTTATTTTTTTATTAATCTTCAAAATAAGACTATCTATTCCCTAGCCATAAAAGACTTGTATCTGCATTTTGATTTTAACTTCCATTATCTAAGTACGTTTGAACATTTCATTAAGCTGAGAAACTTTGGTTAAATTACTTCCATGAAGAGGATTTCTCCAAAGTTGTTTAGGATTTTCTATCTTAAAATTTTCGAAATTTTCTAGCTCCAACTTTTAAACTTGTGATTTATGTCCTTACTAAGACCTATTATTAAAGTAGTTTCAAAATTCGGCTGTCTAACTTCAAGATACTTATGTGTAAAATACAATAGTAAAAGTATTGAGAAATTCATTTTGTAATTACACCAAAGGAATATTTATGGAATTAATTCAATTTTAAATCAAGACATGTTGGAATAAAGGACTTCATAAAAGACGAACAATTAATACGAGTAGTAGAAAGGTACTTTGAGATTTAACAAGATACAGAGAATCTATTGATTCACACAAAATGTGCCGCAAGTCTTATGCGTTCCCAGCACATTGTAATAGCCAGGAATAGAGGCTCATGACATCGGCAATAGGACTTTATCAATCGAGAGCGTAATACCTAGATAGTCCTCAGTAAAGCTGTCCTCAGTCAGCCCTCCCTGGAAAATTGCCTCCTGGAAAATTCTTCTGGAAAGTTTCCCCTGCGGAAAACTCCCCCAGAAATTCCCCCCTCCCCCAAAGAAAATTTGCTCCTGGATAATTCCCCAAGGGAAAATACCCCCATACACAAATTTAGCAGTCATAGAGTAAGTACAAAATAGGTACCTCAATATTATGACCAGATGTTCTAAGGGGTAACAAAATACCGGATATCGAAAACAGTCTTGGGACAGGGGCTGGATGATCTCCAAACACTTTTGTCTTAGAAAAAAGACTAGAACTCTCAGTTTTCGATCGAATGAACATCCTTTGAAATTTCTCCGACAGTGAGCGGGAGGCTGGGGATGAGGAAGGGGCAGCCTCCCTCCTATGAAGAATAAGTTCTGCTAAATGTGAGGTTTAATGTTGCTCTTTATTTTCATAGTAAAAGCGTAGAAAAAAATATCATTTTCTAACTCCCGTTCCCACCCCTTCCTTAGAGCTAATTCTCTAATTACCTGAAGAATAAATTAGAGTTAGGATGTTTTGGTATGAAAATGTACCCGTTGAGGCATCTATACCCCTCCAAAGTTTATACGACCACCATTCCCATTAAAATCTCAAATCATAAGCATCGTAATAGCACTGCCGAAGTAAAGAGCAATGTGGGCACAATGTGTGTGTTTTTTTGTTTTTTTTTTAGACCAGGGCAATTCGTATCGAAGGAGTTGTCGTAAAAACTTCGAAAAGGGCTCATTCAATTGGAAATTAAAAGGGCTAGTGCCCTTTTTAATAGTCAAAACTGATTGTAGGGCAAACAACCCCCCTCCCACGCTCACTATTTCCCCAAACACATCTAATTACAATTTTGTGATAGTCACTTTCTTCAGCGTAGTTTAAAGGTCTGGAAAGTATGTCTTTGAGGATGACAACTCCCCCACAGCCCACAGGGCATAGGTCGTAAGTTATGCCATGGGGAATATAAGGTTTTTATAGAAATGGTAGTCTTATAAACTTTGGAGGGGGCTCATTGGATTGGTAATCAAAAGTTCTAGAGCCTTTTAAGATTCAAAGTGATCGGAGGGCCGATGCCCCCACCCCTAGGACCTCGTATTTTACCAAAATGCGCCTGATAGAAATTTTAAGATGGCCATTTGTTGTCGTTGAAACTTCGGAAAAGGCTCATTTGATCGAGATTGAAAGGACTAGTGCCCTATTTAATTGTCAAAAGTGATTAGAGGGCAACAAGCCCCTCTTCCCACGCCTATCAATTCCCAAAACACATCTAATTGAAATTTTGACATATCCATTTTTTCAGCGTAGTTCAAAAGTCTTGAAATCATATGTTTGAGGATGATACCCCCCCCCACCCACAGCCCTCGGCGGAAAGGATGTAAGTTTGCCCCACGGGATTATAAGGTTTCTATGGAAAGGGTGGTCGTATAAATTCCAGAGAGGGCTTATTGGATAAGAAATCAAATGTTCTAGTGTCCTTTTTACGAGTCAAAGGGATTGGTGGAAGTCACCACCTCCACACATCGTACTTTCTCCAAACGCATCCTATGGAAATTTTGAGATAGTCATTTGTTCAAAAATAGTCCAAAGATCATATAACAAGGCCTTTGGGGTTGACGAATCCCCCGGAGTCTTGGGGTAAGGGTTGTAAGTTATCAAAATTTTAAGAGAGCTATTTTGTTCAGTATTGTTGAAAGGTCCAGTAATCATATCTTTGATGATGTCAACCTCCCCACAGTCCTAAGAAAATGGGCTGTAAGTTAGGCAATTCTTTCATTGTTCACACATAGTATATGTTATTGAGAAAGGTATGCATGTTTGAACTTTATTTTCCATGAAGACGAAAGGCATTCAGGTGAGCCTTTCAGAGAATGTTGAGGGGAGTGTTTAACTAAATCGAAACACGTTATGTGTGCACGGGTTGTCAAATGTGTGTAACACATTATAACTGAGTGTACTAATTTGGAAAATTCAGGAAAGGATAAGGGAGATGATCGAAAAGGCAAAATTTTCATCCTACCAATACTACAACAACTACCACCACTACTAATACCACACTACTCCCTTTGCAGTATTGAAGGGAAAATTTGAACTAGATCAAATGACGCTATGTGCATGCACATTGTCAAAACTGCGTATCTCAAGAATTGATTTGTGTTTTAAGTTGGAACTTTCAGAAAATGCTTAAAGGGGAAGATTATATCACCAAAAGGCAATATGTGCACACTACTACAAATACTACCGTTACTGCTACATTTACTATTACAACTACTACTACTAGGCTACTACTTGTATGGGTAAGAGCAATGAGGTGAAAATTTCACGAAGCATATGGACAAAAAGCTTATCAAAAGGAAACATCAGTAACGTCATAGTAATGGCTTATTGTGTTAAGTTGAAACTTCCAGGACTTGATGAGAGGGATGTTCTACTAACCAAAAGGCAATATGTTAATACTACTGCTGCTAGTAGTACTACCGCTATTCAATACTATTACTAATAATATCAATACCACTACTGGGACTACTATTAGAACTATGCCTAAGGTTATGAAGGAGAAATTGCCGACGAATTTTAAGGGGGAAGGTAAACAGAATCATAACACGCCGTCTGTATGCAGGTTGTCAAAAGGGTGTAACAGCAACATCTTAGGAACAGTTTGGTGTGTGAAGTCGAAACTAACAGGGCTTGTTGTGAGGGGATGTTAGACTAACCAAAAGAAAATATTTCCATCCTAATACTGCTGCTTCTGCTCATACTACTTCTACTGTGACTGTAATTACCAATTGTATTACTACTACTGCCACTAAGGCTTAGGCTACTATTATTAATTCTACTTCTACTACTTCTGCTACTGCTACTAAAATTAAGGGTATTATGGCGGAGAATTTGGGATATATAGAAACAGGTTATCAAGTGGACTCATCAGAAATATTTCAGAAACGGTTCATGATATTAAGCTGAAACTTTCAGCGTGTGTTGAAGGGGATGTTGAAGAAACCAAAGGTGCTATGCGCATACTGCTACTAATGCTGCTACAACTATTGCTACTGCACAATCTATGGGTATTAAAGTGAAACTTTTAAGGAGTATATAGGCAGATGTTGAACTAAATCAAAATAAACTATGAGCATGTGAAATTTATAAAAGGTGAAAAAGCAATATCTTAAGAAAAACTTATATTATTAAGTTACACCTTTAAGTGTAATTTGGGGGTGATTTCGAACCAGCAAGATGGGACTATGTGTATACTTTTAATACTACCACTAAAGTTACTGTAACTAATAACGCTAAGGGTATTAAGCTGAAACTTTTAGGGAAAGTTTAGGAGGAGTTTCAATTAAACGAGATAACTGTATGTATTCATATTTTCAAAAGAACACATAAGCAGTAGGCCTATTATAGGCAGCACCACTATATAATAACTAGAAATATAATTGAAACTTTCTAAAGGAGCTAATTTGATTCAAAATTAAAAGTTATGGTGTCCTTTTTAAGAGTAAAAAGAGATTGGACAGCAAGTAGCTTTTCTCTCAAGCCCATTCATTTTCTAAACGCATCCAGTCAAAATTTTGAGACAGCCATTTTATTCAGAATAGTAGAACAGACCAGAAACTATATCTTTAGGTATATTGGGAAAGTCAACCCCCAGAATTATGCAATTGGCCCATTATGCTTTAAAACTAAATGTTGCTTTAAACTAAATTAAAAGGCATTGTGTTTATGGTTGCCACTAAGAAACCTCACCAATATATCGAGAACAACTGGGGGTATTAAGTTAAAACTTTTTGGGCTAATACTATTAATACTTCTGCTCTTAAATTTATAAATAAAAAGATTGTAAGTGTATCCAGGTTATCCAAGAGTATTGATAGAATCTTTTGGAAATGATATTAAGTTTTATTTTTCACGTGTACTTCAGGAGTTATAAAATTAAATTAAAAATTATTGTTTATGTATTGTTTGTGTCCGAATTAAAAATTGTTGAAAAAGTTTCTTCAAGATACAAATGGTTCTAGGCGAATACCCCCCCCCCCCGGTGAATACCCCCCCCCCCCCGGGAAATACCCCCAGAAATCCACCCCCCCCCTCCCGAAAATACCCCCCGCGTAAAATACCCCCCCCCCCCGCGGACAAGAACCCCCAGGAAATACCCCCCAGGAAATACCCCCCAGAAAATACCAGTAGGAGGGACCTAATGACTCCAGAAGGGGCTCCATATATGGGCATAGAATCCATCTAAGTGAGTACACATAATTATTTCACGGTTTACTGATCCACTAACGGGTCAATGACACCTTTTTCAAAGTCAATCAGGGGATGTTTCTAAACCTACTGACTCCAGGACGAAGTTTGCACATGCGCACTGAAGAACTAACCTGAATCAATGTTATTGATTCATGAAGGGGAGAGGATCACGCGTATTTTTCAAGGTCAATCAGGGGATGTTTCTAAGTGTGTTGATCCACTAAGGGGACAGGATTTCTGGGAAATTGAATTACATAATCAACGGGGAATTCTATCATGAGGGAATTTACATTTTTAAATAAGGCTTCTCTGGTCCTTAGGTCTGAGAGATGAATATTAATATTCTATAGAAGCCAAAATAGTGTAACTAGGAACACCTTAGATTTTTTCAGAAATTCATACGAGATCAAGACAGATTGAATATATTTTACGCGGGAAATGGTTTCCTTCGAATTTCAAATGTGACAGCGCAGGGACGCCGAAAAAAAGGAACACGCAGGAATTACTTTTATGGGATTATTTGCGCGAAACAAATTAATCTGCATTTTAGGGATTTTAAAGGCGAAACAGTTCGAGACATTTTAGAAGATGATTTGGGTCGAAACCCTTTTGTCGTTATAATACACAAGCTCCATTTTAACAGTGTGGTACGGTCCCCTACTCAAACCCCAAAGGGGCCCTCGCCCAGACTTGTTTGCCCCCCCCCCATTTTTATACTTTTTTGGCGCGCTTGAGACACAGAAGGGCCCACCTCCCCCCGCGCCTCCAAAGGGCCTCCCTCCCCTGGGCCCCCAAAGGGTTCCTCTCCCCCCGGGCCCCCAAAGAGCTTAGAATCTTAGAATCTAACTAAAACTCTAAACTAAAACTCTTAACTACTATAACTCTATCTAAAACTGCAAGCTAATACCAAACTGAAACTCTAAAAGTAAAACTGTTATCTAAAACTAAACTAAACTAAAAGTGCAACGAAAAACTCTAAGCTTTGACTCTAGGCTTAAACTCTAAACTAAAACGTTTAGCTAAAACTAAACTACAAGTCCAGAAACACTTAACTAAAACTAAAATAATATATAACTCTAACTAAAACTCTAAGTGCTGAGAGTCTAACTTGAAACTCTAGACTCTGAACTACAACTAAACTATACTATAACTCTAACTAGAACTTTAGGCTAGTATCAAACTAAAACTCTAAACTAAAACTCATATCTAAAACAAAACAACAACTCTAAACTAAAACTCTTAACTAAAACTAAACTAAACTGCAACTCTAAACTAAAATTCTTAACTAAAACTAAACTACAACTCTAAACTTAAACTCTTAACAAAAATTAAACTAAACTATATCTCTAACTAAAACTCTAAACTAAAACTCTAAAGTCTAAACTAAAACTCTTAACTAACATTAAACTAAACTATAACTCTAACTAAAACTCTAAGCTAAGACTCTAAGCTAAAACTCTAAACTCTAAGCTAAAACTCTTAACTAAAACTAAACTACAACTCTAAACTAAAACTCTTTACTAAAACTAAACTACAACTCTAAACTAAAACTCTTAACTAAAACTAAACTAAACTAAAATTGCAACGAAAAACTCTAAACTAAGACTCTAGGCTAAAATTCTAAACTAAAACTCTTAGCTAAAACTAAACTACAAGTCCAAAAACACTTAACTAAAACTAAAATGTACTGCTTGGTGTTGGGGTATTCAAAAAGCCATAAAGTAAAGTTGTGAGTGAAAAGGATGGGTACTTCAACTTGTAAAATAGGTTTAAGAGGGACATTAAGAAAAGAACTTGTTCTGAAATGATATAATAAAGCCTTTGAAAAGTATTGCTTGGTGTTGGGGTATTCAAAAAACCATAATGTAAAGTTGTGGGTGATAAGGATGAGTACTTCGAGTTGTCAAATTGGTTTATGAGGGACATTACTTAAGGAACTTGTTCTGAAAAGATTTAATCGGGGGGAGCAAAAAAGTTGGGGGGAGGGTGTCCCTTCTGTGTCTCAAGTGCGCAAGAAAAGTATTAAAAAACGGGAGAGGGGACAGGGGGAGGAGGGCTCTTTGAGGGCCCGGGGGGAAGGGGCTCTTTGGGGGCCCATGAGGATGGGCCCTTTGGGGGCCCAGGGGGATGGGGGCCCATCTGTGTCACAAGCGCGCCAAAAAAAAGTGTAAAAAATGGGGGAGGGGCAAAAAAATTTGGCGGGGGCCCCTTTGGGGTTTGGGTAGGGAACCTTACAACACTGTTCAAATGGAACTTGTGTATTATAACGACCACAGAGATTCACCCCATATCATCTTCTAAAATGTCTCAAACTGTTTCGCCCAAAAATCCCTAAAATGCCGATTAATTTATTTCGCCCAAATAATCCCCTAAAAGTAATTCCTGCGTGTTCCTTTGTTTCGGTATCCCTGCGCTGTCACATTTGAAATTCCTAGGAAACCATTTCCCGCGTAAAATATATTCAATCTGTCTTGATCTCGTATTAATTTCTGAAAAAATATAAGGTGTTCCTAGTTACACTATTATGGCTTCGATAGAATATTAAATATTTATCTCTCAGCCCTAAAGACCAGAGAAGCCATATTTAAAAATAGAATATTAATTTATCTCTTAGACCTAAAGACCAGAGAAACCATATTTAAAAATGAAATCCTCTCATGATTGAATTCCCCGTCGATTATGCAAATTAATTTCCCAGAAATCCTGTCCCCTTAGTGGATCAATACACTTAAAAATCCCCGTCGATTATTCAATCAATTTCCCAGAAAGCTAGTTCCCTTTGATTATGCAATTAATTTCCCAGAAATCTAGTCCCCTTCAATTATGCTAATCAATTTCCCAGAAATCCTGTCCCCTTCGTGAATCAACACACTTAGAAACATCCCCTGATTGACCTTGAAAAATACGCGTGATCCTCTCCCCTTCATGAATCAATAACATTGATTCAGGTTAGGTATTCAGTGTGCATGTGCAAACTTCGTTCCGGAGTTAATAGGCTTAGAAAAATCCCCTGATTGACCTTGAAAAAGTGTCATTGACGCGCTAGTGGATCAATAAACCATGAATAAATTATGTTTACTCACTTAGATGGATTCTATGCCCATATATGGAATCCCTTCTGGAGTCAGTAGGTCCCTCCTACTAATACCCCCCTCGGACCCCCCTCCACCCGCGGAAAACACTCCCCCGGAAAATACCCCCGGAAAATACCCCCACCCCCGTGGAAAATACCCCCCGCGGAAAATATCCCCCCCCAAAAAAAAACAGAATATCCCCCCGTGGAACATAAGGCTTTCCAAATTTGAGAATTTCATTTGAGTTTTAATTTTTAATTTCTGTAGGGGTATGGAATTTTGGTACTTGTATATTATGCACCACTCACTGAAGTTTACGCTGTGTAAAGTTTGAGAACACACTGTTTTTTTGTTAGTTTCTTCGTTACTTTAGAAATAAATTTACGCTATAGATTTTTATATTGGGGGGGGGGGGGGTAAGCATAGTGGGTCTGCATGCAAAATGTGTTTGGTACAATTATTCTGCATATTAGATAGATAGAAAAATAAGTATGTTTTAAAGCCAAATATACGACAGTAGAAAGGCCTCAGGAGGTCCGAACAGTACAAAATTCGGTTATCAAAAGAATGTATCTCCTATCAGTACACCATATTTGGGCATGGAATCCCCAGGTAGAATGATTGCGTAATCAAAGTGGGTCAATGACCTCTTTTTCCAAGGTCGATTTGTTGTTGTTGTTGTTTTGGCCAAGTGCATGCTCGAGGTGAACGTTATGATCCAGAAATAGGAAACAGTTAGATGTTGTTGTTGTTGTTTTGGGCAAGTGTATGCTCGAGGCGAATGTTATGAGTTTCCAGGAATAGGAAACAGTTAGATCACGTGTTTCCTTCTCAGTCAATCAGAGGGCTTGCTTACATAACAATTCACCCTTGAGATTTCGTATATAACGGACATGCATTGTGATTAAATTATCAGAAAGTAAAGTAACCTGACAATGGATAGAGCACTTGAAATTATTGATGTGCATGAAGCCTTGACAGCCACAATTAGCAATGTGAGTACATTTTAATTTTTATTTTCAAAATAAAATTATTTTCCTTGGTCACCCTCCAGTATATCTAAGTCCCCCCCTATGCTATCTTTATACTCGATAGAAAACAGAAAATATGTTCTTTTTACCCTCAAAAAACCTAACCCCTCCCCATTGTTTTACAATGATAATTCTCATAATAGAAATAATTTTCTTTTCGTTAAATTTATACAATTTTAAGCATTCTATATCCTGGCTAAAAGCGACCACTGACTTCCGTCAATTCTTAAAGCAATATGCCGTTCTGTTTTGACATAATACTCTGTGCGAGGTTAAAATTAGCTATCACCCTTTTCCTGTGTGTTTACAATAGCGGCATCCAAGTCAAAGGAACTATTTCTCCGTCAAAATTAAAACATTTTCAGACAATTGCAATAATTTAGCGCAGGCCTATGCAATCTCTATTTGGAGAAGTGAAACGGATTATTTTCAAATCTTTCGATAAAGTTTCTTTTATATTCCCAGTAGGGGGGCGTGAAAACTATGGTAGGTTTCTCAGATTCAAAAGGTCACCATCCAAACATATTCAAATTCATGGTATACCCTCCCCCCCCCCCCAAAAAAAAATTCTTTATACAATGCTTGAGAATATACACTTTTTCCCATTACGTAAACCTCATTCTCCCTCCTCCCGCCATTCATCACCATTTAATTCTTTCAATTGAAGTTATTGCTCAAAATTGTCTTTTCACCTTGATGTGTTTAAAATTATCAAAATGAACTGGCTTTCCTTTGCGGTAAAAGCCGCGTGTGAATCTCCAACAAGAGGGGAGATTTTCATAAACAACATTCCCGTGGAAAGAGAGATTACTCTTAATTAAGCTTGTGAGGATTCAATGCTTTGCATATTTCAATGATGTCTGAAAAAAAGGGGAACGAATTGTCTACAAAATTAAAAGAGATTATTGAATAGTTACGCAAGATTAACTCAATGAGCGGGTAAACCTAGGGTGGCTTAATTCTCCAAATTTAGGGGGGGGTCAATTTTGAATCCACGATATTTTTTGGGGAAGAAGTTAACGTTTTTAATGGTGACAAAATAGAAATTAAAAGATAATTGTTTTTATCATAATTGTTTTCTACTTCAGTGTCGAACCATTTCTCTTTGAAATTTTAGCGATTTTAACTATAGCATTTGAATAAAAGGCAGTAAGATATATTCTTTATTGATCTGCACTGCGCTTGCAAAAAAAACGCAAGATTAACTCAATGAGAGGGTAAACCTAGGGTGGCTTAATTTTCCAAAATTTAGGGGGAGGGGGTCAATTTTGAATCCAGGATTATTGTTGGGGAAGGGGTTAGCGCTTTTATTAGTGACAAATAGAAATGAAAAGATAATTGTTGTCTACTTCAGTGTCGAACCATTTCTCTTTGATATTTTAGCGATTTTAACTATAGCATTTGAATAAAAGGCAGCAAGATATATTCTTTATTGATCTGCATTGCGCTTGCAAAAAAAACGCAAGATTATCTCAATGAGAGGGTAAACCTAGGGTGGCTTAATTTTCCAAAATTTAGGGGGAGGGGGTCAATTTTGAATCCAGGATTATTGTTGGGGAAGGGGTTAGCGCTTTTATTAGTGACAAAATAGAAATTTTTCTAGACAAAATTATGTCTGACAATAAATTCTGTAGAAAAAGGTACTAATTTTCATTCTGTAAAAAAAAGAGTGAAATTATTTTCTATACTAAATTTTTTCTTCCTTTAAGGACAATGGTGAAGAATGTGTGCCACCTCCCACTAAGAGAGCTAGGTTCCAAGATAAAACCCATGTGAGGGAGTCAGTTAAACAATATAGCCGCTGTCCGATGCCCTCTAGCTCTACACTGCCTGCCCCAGCTTCATCAGCACAGGCAACAATACAGCCAGGCCGAAAACCCAAAAGAGAGTGGATGGATGCTTTCAATGCCGCAGTTGTGGAAAATTGTGTGGTAGCTTACCCGTCATCCTCTTATCCTACAGTGTCGAGGGTCTCAGGAACTATACAAAATCATGAGGTTGCCCTCGAACACACGCTACCTGGACCATCAGGCACCCAAGTGCAGCCAGGATTTGCAAATGTGAGCATTTTCCCTACCTATCTTATAGAAATACATATCTATTTCTTCCAATGTCTTTTAGTCTTTTCTTTTCACTATTTTTCAACACTGTGTAAAAGTGTATCTCAGAGATATTAAAATATTAACCCCTCACCCCCAACCATTGTTTTAAATTTCTCTGCTCCCCCCCCCCTCCCTCCCTCGGAGATATCTAAATATAATGTAATTTTTTTGCTTGCTAGTCAAAAGAAACCGCTCTTTTTCTAATCTTTGCTATTTTCTCTGCCCCCCCCCCACTATTGCTATCTCTTCAATATCACATAATAATATTTTTAGGTAATTTCTAGTTTTTACTGCTATCTCTCCACTATGAAACTCAAAATGCTATTTTTCACAATTGAATATTATTTTTTTATGGGAAAGGACAGAGATTATCCCATTTATCTCTTTGCACATATGGATTCTAATTTGCGCAATATTTTTGACAGCTTACAACTTGCCAAGAATTTACGGCTTAGCATTGGCAATAAGAGAGTTAACGGTTTCCCATTTATTTGTAGTGTTTCCCTGAGAATACGCATGGAACAGAACATACGCGGCGGCTTACAATAATTAAGCTAATGAGTCCTAAACATCCCAGTGTAGGGGAAATTAGAGAGAGAGAGAGATAGAGAAACGACTTATGGTCTAACAATATTTTTTTTTGGGCATTATGTAAACGGCTGGGAGCCGCCACGGCTCCCGGGAAGCGCCGGTGGGTCCGAGAAGCGCCGGGGGAAGCGCCGCGGGAAGTGCCGGGGGGAAGCGCTGCGGGAAAGCGTCGCGATGGCCGGCTCGGAGGGGGGGGGAACATTAAATATTGGAAATTGGGAAAGGGGGTTGTTTGAACAAAATCAAATTGTCAATTCTATGTAAAGCGGGGTTTTAGATTTTCGTTAAGTTGAATTTTCTTTCAGTTGAATTAACCAAATTCTACTATGCGCATACTGCTACTACTACTACTACTAAGCGCGTTTTAAATAATACGTAAATAATAATCCAAATTTAAAAACAGTAGGGGTGATTTGAACACTTTGAAAATAAGCTATTTTTTTCATTTATAGGAAAATGAGTCATTGGTACCATATTCATTGTCACCATCATCATCAGTTGGGGGAGAGGAGGCACACGTGGAGTCCCCCAACAATTTAACATGGGACGATAACATTTTACCTGACAGTCAAATACCATTTAATATTGATGAGTTTTTAAATTATTTTCTTTTTAATGTAGATAATAGCACAGTTGAGCAGGGAGACTTGAGTCCAATATACACTACAGCTTTTGGAGGATTTCACAAACGAATTAACGGGGAACCCTCCTCCTCCTCCAGCCTCCGATACCCTAAGGAATCCACTTCAAACAACTGAAGTGGAGCATTCACATACCCCAAATATTGTTGAACAACTTGGGGGAGGGAGTGTTGATAATATACGAGAGGGGGAGGGGGGTAATGATCAATTCAAGACTTTTCCAGACTTTCAGTTGTCCAACACAATTTTAAATGCAATAGTTGTTTACACGCGACTTTTGGGGATCCGTTTAATTCACTTATGGGGGGGAAATTTGTGTTTGATCCTGTAGAAATTGTGCATGTCTATGTAGATAAAATTCGTGCACTGCTGGAGAACCAAATGCAGTTGTGGGGTAGGGGGAGGGATTCAATTAAGGTTTCTATTGTTTTAAAGGTGTTTTATTTAAATGAGGGGAAAAGCGAAGTTTATTATCATTATGTACATTCCGAGATGCGTTTGATTTATCCGAATTTGGAAAATTTTGAGGGTGTTTTTTCGGAGTGGGTAGGTCAAATTATAGCGCATCTTGAGAACTTTAACGAAAACGGTAGTGGGTCTGTAGTTTTATTTATTGAAATTTAAGTGTGAATATTTGTAAATTTAAGAAAGATTTTATTTTAAGGGGGGCAGGGTCTGAGAGGTCAATAGTTTTAAATTATAATCCAGATTTAGTAGGTTGTCGTGGTGTCCAGAAGATTCGTTTTGAAACAGATCAAAAATGTTTCTAGTATGCTTTCCTCATATCAGCATTTCAGCCTCTAGCAGATGACGCTACCAAGACGAATTTAGACGATTGGGCTGTACATGGGAAGGAAGGGTCCAATTTCCCAATTGTAGATTTTTCTTGTTTAGAAGGAAAATACCCAGTAACGCTACGATCTATTGATATTTTTTAAAGGGCTAATGCCCATTTAAATATCGGCGTTACTGTGGTTCAGTATGAAACTGAATTTTAAGACGGGGTTCGTTTAAAAAAGAAGGGGGTGGTCTTCCCTGTAAGGGGCCCGTCAATTGAATTAGTCAGACACTGGGTTTGGTTGTTGTATACACCACCATCTAGTGACCTTGCCAATTCAATTGGCCATTTTAACCCTATTACAGACATCAGTAGAGTTCTGGGGGAGGGTAAGACTAGGGGGACCCGTTTCTACTGTCCGACATGCCTCTCTCAATTTTGGACTGAATTAAAGTTGCAAAATCACATGAGGCATTGTAGCCGACATGGCTACCAGACAGTGGAAACGGTTTCAGGGGATAGGGCCATTTTACGCTTTAAAAATTTCCAGAACACCCTCCTCCAGTGCAACAAAATATCTTTGGACTGTGAAGCTAAGCTGGTGGAGGTGAATGATCCTCAATTTCCAAACCGAGTCAAAAAACATCAAGCTATTGCAGTGTCCTATGCTCATGCGCAAAGAGACAGTTCTAACACCATGCGGTTGTTAGAAATAGTAGAAACGTTGGATGAGGGGGAGTGTATGGTCAAGGCCCTGACTAAACTAATTGGCACAGCTAATGGTGCTATTTCTCGTTTGAGAAACACCCATTACCCAATGGTTTTGTCTGCAGAGGATCGTCTCGCGATTAAAAATCAAAAAATATGTTGGGTTTGTAAGGGGGAGTTTGTAGAGGGGGATAAGGGGACTAAAGGAAAAGAGGTGGTGGGAGGGGGAAAGTCAGAGATCATAATCACTTGTGGCAGGAAATATCTTCTGGGGGTAGTAATTTTAGAGGGGTTGCGCATCAATCGTGTAACTTAAATGTTAGCCAGCAGTTTTTTATCCCTGTTTTTATCCACAACTCAAATTATGATTTAAAATTTATTTTACCGGCACTGGCACGTATGCACAGGGAGGGAGGGGGAGTAGACAGTCCATGGGTAAATAGTTCATTTACCTATAACATTATTCCCAAATCGGCCGAGAAGTTGTTGCTTCTCGAGCTGAAATGGCAGGCAGTGGATAATGGGCATACGTGTTTGAATAAAATCAGGCTTTTAGATTCTTTTAGTTTCTTTCCCAAGGCATTGAGTCAATTGATTCAAGTGCAGAAAAGCGACAATTTTGATAGCTTTCCCTTGCTTAAACAGCACTTTCCAGACAGTGAAATGTATGATCTGTTGACCTGCAAAGGTGTATACGCATACGACTATTACTGTTCTGGCGCTCGCTTAAGCGAGGTAAAACTACCTCCAATTGAAGCTTTCTACAATTCACTGACCAGCAGTGAATGCACAGCCGAGGAATATGAGTTTTCCAAGAAGTTGTGGTCTAAGGGGGATTGTAAAAATGGGTGGGATTATTGTAGACTGTACTTGGCCAGTGACGTTTTAACTCTGTTGGATATAGTCTGTAAGAACACAGATCAAATCTATTCAGAGTTCGGGTTAGATATAGGCTACTATTTTTCCACACCCCATTTGGTGATGGATTTGATTTTAAAAATTAGTAGGGAGGAAATAGGCCTAATCACAGATGTAGATCAGCACCTTTTTGTAGAGCGTTCAATGAGGGGAGGGTATGTTTTTCATGGGGACCGCGTCTTGTCAACCGATCCGAGCGGACAAAACAGCACCGGTGCAAAGTCAAATGCAGTGTTCTTGGACATGAACTCGTTGTACCCCTCGGCAATGTCTCACTACTCTTTGCCGTGTGGGAACTATAAATGGCTTGAGAATCCTTGTGAGTTCCCCGACATTACCACCGTCGAGGACAATGGGCCACAAGGATGGTTCTTTGAAATTGACGGGCACATTCCTCTAGCGCTTCACGACTCAGTCAAAGATTTTGTTTTTCCCTGTATCAATCGACCCGTGAGCAGGGACTCATTGAGCTCCTACAATCGATCATTGGTTGAGGATATGGGGATGCACTGGACTCCCTCTAAGCAAAAACTGATTGCTGATTTGGACCCTAAGGAGAATATCGTTGTTCACCATGTGCTTTTGCACTGGATGGTGAACAATGGTTTCAAAATCACCAAAATACACAGGGTCCTGCAGTTCAATCAGCGACCATATTTAAAGACGTTTATCGACACTTTTGTCGATAAACGCTCTAGGGCAAACTCAAAGGTGGAGAAGGAAATGTACAAACTCATCCTAAATTCAGCGTTTGGCAAAATGTGTGAAAGCGTACGCAACAGATCTCGCTGCGACGTTGTGACTGACCCTCTAGAGTGTGCACGAATTATTGCCGATCCCAATATTACATCGTTCACGAGCATAGAGACTGGCATGGTTCTTCTACACAGGCGAAAGCGAAATGTGGTACTGAACAAGAATATAGCGGGCGACAGTTCAGTACTGGAAATTTCCAAAAAGCTCATGTTTTCGTTTTTTTACAATGTGTGCAAGGTGCAATGGCCACGGGAGGGGGAGGTTCAAGTTTACTATGGGGCTACAGATTCTCTGCTGTTAAAGGTAAGTGGGACCGAAGATTTATTGGGTGATCTAGAAAAGGGGGAACACATCAGCTCGCGGATGGATTTCACCAACTGGAATCCATCACTCTACCCCGAGTTGGTGAAACGTCAAGCCCCCAACCAACTATTAATGTTAATCAGAGACGGGGAGTGATTTGATATCCAGAGGGATGTTCCTGGGCCCTAAAGTTTATTGCGTTAAAACTCATAGTGGGGATGAAAAGAAGGCGTGTAAAGGGGTGCCTACACATTTTGTAAAGAGCAATTTCAACATGAGCGTGTACAGAGACTGTGTAGAAAGTAGCCTAGTGCCGAGAGCACAAGTGCTTGCAATTCGCTCTCTACAGTATAGAAATTATACTGTGAGAGTGGAAAAAAATGCAATGTCATGTATATCTGACAAAGTCTATGTGCTCGAGTATGGTGTGAGTGTCCTGCCTCATGGCCACTACCGTATTTCAGACCGAGTTGAATGCATAGACTATCGCAATCAACTTGTCTGGATAAATTAACCTAACCTGACTAACCCAACCACTAACCACCACCACCACCACCAACCCGTTCATAAATTAATCACTAACCACCACCAACCCCTTCATAAATTAACTAACCACCTTAACCCAACTAACTCAACCTCACTAACCTGTAGCAGCAGCAGCAGTGACGACAATTATTGTGTACAATCCATTTTCGCCCCGCGGCTACCGGGGGGGATGGGGTTCCCGCCCGCAGCTCCCGGGGATGGGGGGTCCCGCCCGCAGCTCCGGGGGGTGGGGGGTCCCGTTCGCAGCTGGCCACCGGCCCTGCGATCCCCGGGGGTGGGGGGGAGACCCCGTTTTAATTTCATAATGTTCAACTGTGCTAGTTCATGTTTCAAGTGTTTTTTTTTTCAAGTGTTGTTTTGAAGTGTTGTTGTATAGGGAAGTGTTCATGTTCCTGGACAAAAGTATTGTTGTTGTTGTACAGAAAAGTGTTGATGGACAAAAAGTGTTTTTAAAGACAATAAGTGTTGCTCTTCATGGACAAAAAGTGTTTATTTTTATGTTGTACATAAAGTGTCATTTTTATCATTGTTGTTCATGTTGAACAAATAGAGTTTTCATGTTGCCGAAATAAATGCTGCCATGAAATATTGTTTTTTTGTTGTTACTCTTGTTAACGTACTAGATAGATCTATGGGAAAATTATTGCTACTACTACTTATTCATTGGACACGTATGATTTACAGTTAGTTATATTCCAACTGTTGTCAACAGCAGCAGCAGCAGCAACATGTATCAATTTAAAACACCCTTCAGGTCGTTTCTGTGTGGGCCCTCAATGTCGGGGAAAACAACACTCTTAACCAAAATAATTAAAATTGCGATAAAATGTTTTTGGAAAAACCGAAAAAAATCTACTATTGCTATAGTATTTGGCAGGAGTCCTATGATCAAATAAAAGCAATTGCCACAACCATACCAATACAATTCATACGGGGACTTGATGTTTTCAATAGTATTGAATCGAACTCGTGGCTGATTATTGATGATTTGGCTGAATCCATTGAACAGTTCTCACAGGAAATGCTACAACTGTTCACTGTTCGCTCCCACCATGACAACATTTCCATAACCCTAGTTCTACACAATCTGTTTCATCAGAGAAAATGTATGCGAACCCTTGCTTTGAATTGCACTATCTATATTATCTATCGAGTTGTTCGTGATTCTAGCTCGCTCATAACTCTCAATAAACAGATATACCCCGGCGCCCCTAAATTTCTGTTGTCAGCGTACACTCAGGGGACTAATAAACCCTACGGTTACATTTTGCTGGATCTTAATCAGAGCACGCCCGAAGATCTACGTGTAGTCACCGACATTTTCAACAATGAAATTACAGTATATCTTCCGGTGAACAGTAGAAAAGGCTATTAGTTGCCATTATGACACTGAAGAAACTACACGAACAACGGCATTTGTTTTCCGTTTGAAGCACTTCAAAACCCTTGCTTAGGAAGGCCATAGTCAAACATGGTGTTGACAATGATTTCATTAATCTAATATCTGAACTTTGTTTAAATTTAACTGAGGGCAATGTTCAACTGCCAGAAGGTGTTAGACAACAGACAAAGCACTGTACTGACGCGCCTTGGCTTGTAAAAACAAGGGGAAAATTTTTAAAAGAAAACGGCTCCTTCAAGCGGGCGGTAGCTTTTTCACACTTTTACTGCCAATAATTGCAGGACTTGTAAACAGTTTTCTCTAGAGAATGGCAAAACCCTATAAATTGACACCATTTGAACTTGTACTCTCACCCGTCGAACATTTTGAAGACAATCTAAGCAAATTCATTAATGATGAGAATATTGCCGATGACAAAAAACTGCTTTTACTTCAAGATGCATTGCGACGTGTGGACAAACATAAACCTTATCGTGAAAGACCCACCGCCGCCACTGTTACCGATCCCTCTAAACAGGAAACATCTCCTCAAGATTCTGCACAATCAAAGGAGAAGGAATTGAATACAATTGTATCGAAAATTGGAAACCTATTGCCAGTGACCTATCGAGAACAGAGTAAAAGAGTATTATCTTATCTCATGTTGGAAACTGCTGGTGAACATCAAGTTCAAGTCGATAGCACAGGGAAACGAATTATAATTCAGGGAAAAAGTTATAATCTAGTTGATTTAATTTGTGATATGGTGACGAATCGTAAAGGACTTTTATCCTTTGACAATAATCTATACACCTTTCTAAGTGTATCAAACTTTCCCAAAAGTCTTATTGGCAATAAGCAAATTCTAAAGAAACTAAGAGAATATAGTCCTCCAACAACACAACACCACCATTTAAAAAAGAAGAAGAAGATTCAATATTTGAAAATACTATCAGTAGCAGCAGCAATGATTTTACAACACCTGTGGCTGCTAGTCAAAAGCGAAGACGAATTGATTCACCCTCCAGTGTGCAAAAGGGGAGTGGACATTACACTACGTGCTTGCGTTCAAAATGGATGAAGTTCTGAAAGGTGTTCATGAACATATTGGTGAAGCGGGAAGTTTAAGTTCTCCCAAAATGCTTTCTAAAGTTGTCTCCGGTACCACATTGAAAAAAGCAAAAGAGTATCTAGAGAATGAATCGAGTTACACACTGCATCGGAATCACAGGCTTCGCGGCAAACAATATCGACAAACTAAAGCCTTTTCCCCTCTGCATATAATGCAAACGGATCTTTTAACTTTAGACGCAGTTCAACGGCGTCACAATGCACCCTAAAAATATATTCTGGTGGCAATCAGTGTCTTTAGTCGCTATGCCTATGCCATTCTACTGCAATCAAAGAGAGGTGTTGAAGTTGCTCAGGCCATTGAAAGTATTCTTGAACAGGATTCATATAGAAAAATTCAATCGGATCGTGGCAGTGAATTTGTTAATCCCCATGTGCAAAAGGTTCTATTGAAATATAATTCAACACTCTATCATTGTCACCGCCCGATAAAGGTTGCATTGGCTGACCGACTAATAAGAACAATTCGTCTATTAATTTCAAGATATTGTAGCCTGAAAAAAACACCGGCTTTTATTCAAGATTTAGATAAAATCATGCGGATATACAACCATCGACCTCATCGATCTCTGTCCAACTCAAGCCCTCGGGATGTTCACTACAATGAAAATACATTTGATGCTTTTCTAAAGCAATATTCCAATGGTGAAAAAGAAAAAAAAATGTGAAGAAGAAATTCAATGTTGGTGATACTGTTCGAATTAATAGAACCACCAATATTTTTGAAAAGGGGAATTATTTATGGAGCACCGAATTTTTTAAAGTGTCCAAAATCCTGGACACCGAGCCCACGACATATCGACTGCGAGACACCAAAGATGATGAGATTCTTGTCGGTTTTTATGAATATGAACTGCAAAAAGTTAGAAACACTAGTGAAATTTATCAAATTGAAAAGATATTAAAGAGTCGTACTCGTAGGGGCAAGAGACATTTGCTTGTTCGCTGGCTAGGATACAACTCAGATTTTGATTCTTGGGTCAGTGCTGAAGACATTGACAATGCCCAATGATTTCTATGTGACTTTCATGTCCAATGTTTCCGATCCTCTCTACAATGACTTGAATAGAACAAGTGATTTTTGGACGAAACTCTCCCCCACCATCAAATTCGACGACGGAAAGTATGAAGTGGCTCTTGTCGACTGTATTCTCAAAAATACCTACGACATCCTGAGAAAAGATCGTAAATATGATATAAAAATTAGACCCTATGATTGGCCGCCACCACCATCCTCAAGTGATCAAGAACAAATTCAAAAAATCAATTGGATGGATTATCCATATATTGAATTACCCTACGAGGAACTCACCTGTATGAATGATTTATGTCGTTCTATTAATAAAAGAATTTCCGCTCGTAAAAAGGGAGCTTTTCATTTCAACTATTCAAAGGAGGAGGGTAAGATCTACATTAGTTCACCTATTGCCAGTGAAAAGGTTATTCTCAATGATAACCTATAGCAATTTCAAAAGGTTTGGCTGTGATTACATGCCATTTTCGTCCCATCGTTCAAATTCAACAAGATGTCTAATAAAAAAGTGGTATTCACTTGTCCTGATATTGACTGCTATGTTAATACTCTTGGCCCAAGACAACAGGGCAATGGAATGGACTATTACAAAGGTCGCTCGTCAATGTCTGGCTACGGTCTTGGCAGTTGGTTTGCTAAGCTCTTTCGCTCTTCACTACCACTGGCTAGAAAATATCTTGTACCGGCTGCGACAGATTTTGCATCCTCTACACTATACGATTGGGGCTCTGGCAAGGATTTTAAAAAAAGTGCTTCGGAAAATCTTAGGTCCAGTGCGCGAACCCTTGGTGAGCAACTAAAACAAAATGGTAAAGGCTTAAAAATGCCAAGAAACAATGCATCACTCATCAGTCTCCACTCAGGTCGGAAACGAAAGACATCATCCCTCTTGTCAAAGAAAAGAAGGAAAAAGCCGACACGTAGTGTAAACAGAAGAAGAAGCCCCAGGAAGAAAATTGTTAGATCGAAACTAGATTTCTTCTCTTAAGATGTCCTACCTGCCGCATAAGGATTCTCAACCTTCAATCATCGCCTCATTGAATCTATTCAATGCTGGAAATGTTGATGTGAGTGTCAAGCATGGATACTATGAACAATTTTATCCACAACAACCCCTCTCCGATAATATCCACTTTCAAATTTATTCCAATGAAGACTACTTTATGGGCATGTCTTCAACATTTATAGATTTACAAATGAAAGTCCGGAAATCCGATAATACAGTGCCAATTCGGGCCGATGGAATATCCATTGAAAATTGTATATTACATAATCTATTTCGTCAAATTAGTGTCTACATCAATGGCACGCTGGTGAGCACAAGCAACAATCTCTCAAATTATACAAGCTATATGCAATTCATGCTGATGACACCCAAGTCATACAAGGAATTGAGAGGCACCTCCAATGGATATGAATATATGACTAATACTGATAGTACAGATGCACTTAAAAATGCTACAACTAGTGAATTACATCTAGTTGGAAAAATATATCATGAAATATTTAATATACCCCAATGGCTGCCGCCCAATGTTAAAGTGGATATAAAACTGACGCTTGCACCCTCCAATTTCATATTGAGAAAAGAACTTGCTGCCAATCCTGATGTAAGTCTCTCCCTCACCTCGGCAATACTTCATGTACGCAAACAACAGGTCATGAGTTCTGTTGCTTTGGCAGTGGAAAAACTGAGAGCCAATAGAAATAATATTAAACTACTTGTTCCTCATACAATCACCAATCAACGTCATATTGCCATGGGCTCACGCACCTTCACCGATTCATCCTTTATCAATGGCGAGATTCCATCAAAACTCGCTTTGGCATTTGTAAAAAGCACCAGTGCAATAGGATCATGGACTGAATACCCACATAAATTCGAGATGTTTGGACTTTCATCTCTTGTGTGCAAAGTAAACGGTATCCCACTCTACAATCTATCTTTTGATAAATCTTATAGAACATTGTATGAGTTGACCATGCAAACCCTAGATCATCACTCTCAACTATTTGAAAATGGTATAACCGAAGAAATGTTTGCTAAAACACATGGTATCATTGTTCTGGATTTGTCTGGCACATAGGATATGAGTATAGTACGTATGGGGAGTGTGCGTTTAGAGTGTACATTTGCCGACCCATTGGCTGAGAGTATTGCACTAATCTCACTAAATCAATATGAAACCTATTGGGAAATCACTCCCGAAGGCAGTGTTCTACTAGACTTGGTGCCATGAACACCAGTCAAATAATCTATGTATTTAATATGGACCCCTACATGTCCCAGTACAAATCCTATTGTTTACTCTCGGACTTTCTTGGAAAAATTCAAAGTGTCAACAATACCTTGATTATTGTTAATAGCAGTCCGTCGACTGTGCTGACGGGTCATTGGCTGTGCATCTTTCAAACAATGAAGACGATTGAATTTTTTGACCTCTTGGTCTACCCTATACATTTTACACACCTCACATCAGCAACTATATTGAGAGCAGTGGGAAAACTATTATTCAAAATCGGAAGAGGATGCAGGATCTAACGACTAAAAGCTGTGGCTTCCATGCACTACTATATTTTGTGTTCCGAAGTCGCGGCTATACTAACAAGCAGTTTCTCCACATTTATAGTGACAATCCTTGTCTGAACGACTTTCTAGTGGAAAATATCCTCTCAGACCTATACAGTATTGATTTCAGTGCCCTAAGAGTAAAGTGCTTAAAAAATGTTTGTGAATTTGTTTATTAATAAAAAGCATATATATATATATATACAACAATGTCTTAAAATCTTCACTTTAGATTTCTTCTTCTTCGATGTATACGCAACTGTCGTGAACCACTAATGTTGGTAAATCATTTGGATTCACTGTATATTGATCTTGATTGACTGCAATGTCAGGGTCACATTTTCTACAGTACAATGTAACTTCACTCTTGTCATATCTCTTTGTATAGTCAATGATACTATTTGCATTCATATTATGAAATTCGCGAGTTTCAATCTGTCTATTTGAAGCAATATCTCATACAGTGTTTTCAAATGGTGAATCACATTCGGTAACTGCCAAATAAAAATCACTTGGTTTATAGTCATAATAGGCAGTGTCGTCACAACGATGACGTAGAAACCAAATTGTCTTGTTACCCCAACAGTTGAATCGTAGACCAGATTCCTCTTCCCAGAATAATTTAAATCCACGACGATACCAATCTCGTAGAAATAAACTAAAATCACGTTTAGGATTCTTTCCAATCATAGCGGGGTAAGTATTCTCCCACTGATCACATTTATCATAGTGACAATTGGAGCACAGGTGTCCTCTAGGATGAGAGTCACACACCTCCTCAAGACATGAATTACATCCTTTAATTTGTACTGCATAGCCTCTATGTAATTTACAAGGATTACATAATTTACACTTTTCACTATAGTCTTCAATAATTGTACAATTCTCACATTGAGTCCCACTGCCAAGAGTGTACATGCACAATGGACATGTATAGAACATTTTTTTTTGGTTTCCGATGTCAACTCTCTCACAGCTAAAACGAAACTGATCGTTCCTGCTGACGGATAAATTCAATGTGGAGGAATGTGGAGAGGAGTAGCTCTGTGACGTTACCTCTTTCGAATGGCAGGGGAGCCATCTACATTGAATCCATTGGCAATGTTTTCAAAAGTATATCCACGATATGATTCTGCTTTGTTCCAATTAATATATCAAAGAATTGAGTATAAGCACTTGAGTCACATTTTAAAAGTTTCATACAATAGTCCAATGGGGGAGAATCACTCCTCATTATATTGTCAAGTGTTCCCTGACGAGAGAATATTCTGCGTTGAAGAGATAACTCGAGAAAATCATCATCCAAAATCAAATGTTTTTCCATAAACACTAGATTTGATCAAATTCTCTCTTTCTCAAATTTATTCATTTTTCAATCCTTTCACTCTGACTGCTGACTCTAGACTGACCCTGATTCGTTAGCCCTAACCAGAAAAGAAAGGGAACATTTTCGATTTCGAAACAATTTTATACAATAATTACAACAACAACAATAATACTATGCATGTATAATTAGCGATACAGTTTATTGTCTTCGATATGTTTCACCAATGCACTTAAAGCACATTGAAGTCTATTCACATGTGCTATATCAACTTTAGCAGCGAAACATAATTGATCCTCCATTTTAAATTTGCTCAAGGATATCACATATCTGGCATATACTTCATCCCATTCCAGACAAAGCCGTGATCCTCTCGTGATTTCCACCGCAATGTTTGGTGCTCTTGTATTATTACCATCAACTCCACTATCAACTTCTAAGAGGGTAAACATTCCACTCATCATCAGCACAAATATATATACCCAAATGAGTAAAGTCAAACTGTTCTTCTCACTCCTTTGAATTCTATTCACAGACTAATAAAAACTATAGCAAAAATCCTTTCCTCATATACCCTCCGCCACTAATATGTAAACCGACTCGCTTATTGGCTGAGAAGGAAACACGTGATCATGTTTCTAATTCATGGATAATAACATTCGTAAGAAGTGTCATTGACTCCGGTCCCCCCGTTAGACTCAATAATCCAGAAAACATCCATCAAAGTGAGAAAATTCTTGTTTTTTCATTCTCACTGGCAAAAACCATAAAACAGACTTAAATTGATGTTGACATCCATGAGAAACATCAAATAAATTGACCGACACTCACAACCGTCCAAGAAACATCCATAAAAGTGAGAAAATTCCTGTTTTTTCAAGTGAGAAAAATCCTGTTTTTTCATTCTCAGTGAGAAAACCATAAACCACGTGGTTCGTACCGGACTATAAGATAGCTTTCTACTTACGACCATGAACACAGTAAAATAAAACAAATGAATATAGTGAATGGGGGGGAGGGGTGATTTAACCCCCCGGAAAATGCCCCCCCCCCACGGAAAGTAAACCCCGTGGAAAATACACCCTCCTTGGAAAATACCATCGCGAAAAAACCCTCCACCCATTTGGAAAGTAAGGTTTCTAAATTTGAAACTTTTATTTCAGTATTTTTTTAGTTTCGTTGAAAAATGCTAAGGAACAGGAAAAAGAGGAATTTACACACCAGAAGTGTCTTAAAAACTTAGAAAAAAAAACCAAATGCATTTGTGTTGAAAAGGCTTCCATATGATTTTCTGCAATTTTTGGCAGTAGCGGGTGCCAAATTAAAAAAAAAAATTGAAGAAGAAAAACAATTTAGGCAAACAATCATCAAAATTAAGCTAAAACATGTAAAACACCAAAATTTTAAGAAGGTTTGGCTATCATAGGCAGCGCAATAGCACTGCCTAAGTAAAGAACGATTTTGGCACAATGTATTATTTATTTTTTTTTTCATACCAGGGCACTTCTTGTCGAAGGAGTTGTCGTAGAAACTTCGAAAAGGGCTCATTCAATTGGAAATTGGAGTGGATAGTACCCTTTTTAATAGTCAAAAGTGATTGGAGGGCAACTAGCCCCCCCCACGCTCATCATTCCCTCAAACACATCCAATCAAAATTTTGAGACAACCATTTTGTTCAGCGCTGTTGATTTCCATATAGAAATTATGTTTTGAGGAGGACACTCCCCCACAGCCTTCAGGACAAGGGTAGTAAGCTATGCCCTGGGGGCATATAAGGTGTTTATATAAGGTGTTGTCGTAGAAACTTCAAAAAAGGCTCATTCGACTGGAAATTCAAAGGGCTAGTGCCCTTCTTAATAGTCAAAAGTGATTGGAGGTGAGCTAAACCCCCTCTCACGCCCACCTTTTCCCCATACACATCCAATCGAAATTTTGAGATAGCCATTCTATTCAACGTAGTTTTAAGTTCTGGAAATTAGGTCTTTGAGAATGACACCCCCCCCCCCTTGTTTAAGTTTTTACGGATAAAAGCGTTGTCAAATTCTACGAGTTTGTTTTTCATATCTTCCAAGTGTAAAACTACCACAAATCACCATTGACAAATAAATGAAACCCAAAACTAACAGAAATTATAATAGATAACCTAGTCAAACTCAAAACGAGCAAAAAGTAAAAGGAGTATGGCTGACAACACCCATGTCTTCGTCAGACCAGAAAATAAAAATAACCGTGTCAGTTTCATTTTAAATGTTTTCACTTTTTTTACTTCAACAAATAAAGAAGCATTAAGATTATAAGGAATAGATATCAGAATATGTATATCACACTGATAATACACGGTTTTTTGCTTTTTTTTTAAGTAAAGTGCAAATTATTTTCTGGTCTGAAGAAGACATGGGTGTTGTCAGCCATAGTCCTTTTACTTTTTGCTCGTTTTGAGTTTGACTGGGCTATCTGTTGTAATTTCTGTTAGTTTTGGGTTTCATTTATTTGTTAATGGTCATTTGTGGTATTTTTACACTTGGAAGATAAGAAAAACAAACTCGTAGAATTTGACAACGCTTTTGTCCGTAAAAACTGAAACAATTTAGAATGTGTTGGTTCTAAAGCCAACTATCCTTTCAAAGTATAGCCAAACCTTCTTAAACCTTTTGATGCCATATGTTTTAGCTAAATTTTGATGATTGTTTGCCTAAATTCTTTTTCTTCTTCAATTTTTATTTTTATTTTGGCACCCGCTACTGTCAAAAATTGCAGAAGTTTTTATGGAAGTCTTTCCAACACAAATGGATTTGTGTTTTTTTCTAAGTTTTTAAGACAATTCTGGTGTGTAAATTCCTCTTTTTCCCGTTCCTTAACACTTTTCAACAAAACTATAAAAAAAACTCAAATAAAAGTTTCAAATTTAGAAACATTATTTTCCACAGGGGGGAGGGTATTTTTCGCGATGGTTACTCTCCGCAGGGGGGGGGGGGTTTCGTGATGAGAGCATTTTTGGGGGGTTAAACACACGCTCCCCCCATTCTCTATATTCATTTATGTTATTGTACTGTGTTCATGGCCGTAAATTTGGCTTTAAAATACACTTATTTGTCTATCTATCTAATATGCAGAATAATTGTACCAAACACATTTTGCATGCAGACACGCTATGATTACCCCCCCCCCCCTAATGTGCAAATCGATAGCACAAATTTGTTTCTAAAGTAACAAAGAAACTAACAAAAAAAAACCGGTGTGTTCTCGAATTTTACGCAGCGTAAACTTGAGAGAGTGGCACATAATACACAAGTACTAAAATTCTATCCCCCTACGGATATAAAAAAAAATAAATTCAAATAAAATTCTCAAATTTCCAAAGCCTTATTTTCCACGGGGGGGGGGCTATTTTTTTTTTTTTTTTTTGGGGGGGGGGGTATTTTCCGGGGGGTGTTTTCCGTGGGGGGTATTTTCCAGGAGATATTTTCCGGGAGGGTATTCAACGGGAGGGGGGGTCATTTTCAACGGGGGGTATTTTCCGGAAGGTATTTTCCAAGGGGAGGGGGGGTATTTTCCGCGGGGGGGGGGGGTATTTTTCGTTGGGGGGGGCGGGGGTGTATTTTCCGCGAGAGTATATTCCATGGGGGGTATTTTCCGGGGGGGGGGTTTCGGGGGGCATTTTCCACAGGGGGATATTTTCTGGGAGGGTAGGAGCCAGGGTGGTAAACGCCAGCCACCCTTCTCAAGACCAGAACATGATATGCGCTTAACTGAAAACCTAATACTTTTTAAATATTTTCACTTCTTTACTTTCTTAAGTAAGAAATATTCAAATCTTTAAGGAATTAAATAAAAAAAAGTTTTTTAACTGAAAGTAAAGAACGACGTTAAAACTTAAAACGAACAGAAATTATTCCGTATATGAAAGGGGCTGTCCCCTCCTCAACGCCTCGCTCTTTACGCTAAAGGTTTTTATTGTTTAAAAAAAATAAAAGTCGTGAGAAAGTCAAACTTTACCGTAAAGAGCGAGGCGTTGAGGAGGGGACAGCCCCTTTCATATACGGAATAATTTCTGTTCGTTTTAAGTTTTAACGTCGTTCCTTACTTTCAGTTAAAAAAAACTTGTTTTTTTTATTTAATTTTTGAACGTTTTTTAATTAATGCAGGTTTTGATTTTGGCTCACCGTACATGAATAATTAAAACAAAATTTAGATATTAATGTTACTTTTATTTGGTTAAATGGCTTTCTCGAAACTTGTTTAATTTTATTTATGAACGTTTTTATTAGTAATAAATATTCGTAACTTACGAATTAACTTACGTAACGAACTTCTATATTCATATATTTTTAATACGTATATTAGGGGGCTCACCCCCTAATTAATACCTCGCTCTTTAAGCTAAAGTTCGAATTTTGTTCCAATTCTTTAAAAATGACCACTTAATCACAAAGGCCGTTATTTAGAATAAATAGCTCTTATGAAAGTACTAAAAAATCTTTGGCTTAAAGAGCGAGCTATTGACTATGGGGTGAACCCAGTCATACGCGTAATATTTTCTGTTCGTTTTAAGTTTTGATGTTACTCCTTATTTTCAGTTGGAAAACTTGTTTTTTTT
>CM051274.1:37373167-37408167 GCA_027921565.1 Artemia sinica
TGTGTGTGTGTGTGTGTGTGTGTGTGGTGTGTGTGTGTGTGTGTGTGTGTGTGTGTGTGTGTGTGTGTGTGTGTGTGTGTGTGTGTGTGTGTGTGTGTGTGTGTGTGTGTGTGTGTGTGTGTGTGGTGTGTGTGTGTGTGTGTGTGTGTGTGTGTGTGTGTGTGTGTGTGTGTGTGTGTGTGTGTGGTGTGTGTGTGTGTGTGTGTGTGTGTGTGTGTGTGTGTGTGTGTGTGTGTGTGTGTGTGTGTGTGTGGTGTGTGTGTGTGTGTGTGTGTGGTGTGTGTGTGTGTGTGTGTGTGTGTGTGTGTGTGTGTGTGTGTGTGTGTGTGTGTGTGTGTGTGTGTGTGTGTGTGTGTGTGTGTGTGTGTGTGTGTGTGTGTGTGTGTGTGTGTGTGTGTGTGTGTGTGTGTGTGTGTGTGTGTGTGTGTGTGTGTGTGTGTGGTGTGTGTGTGTGTGTGTGTGTGTGTGTGTGTGTGTGTGTGTGTGTGTGTGTGTGTGTGTGTGTGTGTGTGTGGTGTGTGTGTGTGTGTGTGTGTGTGTGTGTGTGTGTGTGTGTGTGTGTGTGTGTGTGTGTGTGTGTGTGTGTGTGTGTGTGTGTGTGTGTGTGTGTGTGTGTGTGTGTGTGGTGTGTGTGTGTGTGTGTGTGTGTGTGTGTGTGTGTGTGTGTGTGTGTGTGTGTGTGTGTGTGTGTGTGTGTGTGTGTGTGTGTGTGTGGTGTGTGTGTGTGTGTGTGTGTGTGTGTGTGTGTGTGTGTGTGTGTGTGTGTGTGGTGTGTGTGTGTGTGTGTGTGTGTGTGTGTGTGTGTGTGTGTGTGTGTGTGTGTGTGTGTGTGTGTGTGTGTGTGTGTGTGTGTGTGTGTGTGTGTGTGTGTGTGTGTGTGTGTGTGTGTGTGTGTGTGTGTGTGTGTGGTGTGTGTGTGTGTGTGTGTGTGTGGTGTGTGTGTGTGTGTGTGTGTGTGTGTGTGTGTGTGTGTGTGTGTGTGTGTGTGTGTGTGTGTGTGTGTGTGTGTGTGTGTGTGTGTGTGTGTGTGTGTGTGTGTGTGTAACGAAATTTGCATATTATTTTCATTTTTTTTCGCTAAATGGCTTTCTCAAAATTTTGATCGTACGAATTTGAGAAAAAGGGGCGGGGGAGGGTGCCTAGTTATCATCCAATTTTTTTGGTTCCTTATTTATTGATATATTTAGAATCAGCATTAAGAGCCCATTCTTTTGATATATTTATTGACATCAAAATTCTGTTTTTTAAAGTTTCGATTACTATTGAGCCGTATCGTTGTTTTTTATATTACGCACATGTTATTACATATATGAGGGGGTTCTCTCCCTAGTCAATATTTCGCTTTTTACGCTAAAGTTCGAATTTTGATCGAATCACAAGTCTCTGAATCACAAAGGTCGTTTAATTAGAAAACATAGCTCCTTTGAAAGTACTAAAAAAAAACTTCAGCGTAAAGAGCGAGATATTGACTAGGAGGCGAATCCCCTCATATACGTAATAATTTCTGTACGTGTTAAGTTTTAATCTTGCTCCTTACTTTCAGTTGAAAAAACATGTTTTTTATTTACTGATCGTTTTTTAAATAATGCAAGGAAATCCGGCGCCCCTTTCATAGAAATGTTCCTTCCTCCAAGGAAACATCCTCCATGGGAAGGTCCTTCCCCGTAAACCTCTTCTCTGACCCCCCTCCCCCACCAGAAAAAATCCCTCTTGAAAATGTCTGTATACTTCCCAATAACCAAAGTTATATGTAAGCAATGGGCAAAGTTCATAGCTTGCAGCCCTTCCCCCGGGAACTATGGGGAATTAAATCATCCTCAAAGACATATTTATTAAATTTTTGACTATGCTGAACAAAATGGCTATCTCAAAATTTGGATTGGGTGACTTCGGGAAAAAATGAGCATGGGATGGGGCAAAGTTGTCCTTCAATTTTTTTAAAAAGGGCACTAGAACTTATAATTTACGTTCGACTGAGCCCTCTTACATTATTATAGGACTAATGAATCGATATAATCACCTCTAGAAAAAAAAAAGAAAAAAAACACGCGTCTGTGATCTTTCTTCTGGCAAAAAATACAAAATTCTAGATTTTTGCAGATATAAGCTCGAAACATCTACAGTAGGGTTTTCTGTTACGCTGAGTTTGATTTTCATTAAGATTCTATCACTTTTAGGGGGGTGTTTCCCAATTTTTTTCGAAAACAAGGCAAATTTTTCAGGCTCATAACTTTTGATGGGTAAGATTAAACTTGATGAAACTTGTATATTTGAAATCAGCATAAAAATCTAATTCTTTTGATGTATATACTGGTATGTCCTCCTCTCCCGCATATAGAAAATTACCCCGAAAAATTTCGGTATATTTCCCTTAGACAAATACTACATATGAACAACTGTGGCAAATTCGTAACTTATAGCCCTTCCCCCAGGGACTATGGAGGATCATATCATTACCAAAAACACAGTTGTTGGACCTTTAAACTATACTGAATTAAATGGCTACATTAAAATTTGGATCGAATGTCTTTGGGGAAAATGGGCCATGGAGGGAGGCTAGGTCCCCTCGAATTTTTTTGGTCACTTAAAGTGAAACTTTTGATTTCCGTTCAAATGAGCTCTCTTCCTATCTTCTAGAACTATTAGTTCGATACGATCACCCCTGGGAAAATAAACGAATAAATACGCATCCATGATCTTCTTCTGCCAAAAAATACAGAATTCCACATTTTTGTAGATAGGACCTTAAAACCCCTATGGTAGGGTTTTCTGATGTACTGAATCTGATGGTGTGATTTTCCTTAAGATCGTTTGACATTAGGGTGGGGGTTTCCCCTTCTTTTTCGAAAATTAGGCACATTTTTAAATATTTTTAGGAATTTAAAGGGTTTTCAAGGTTAATACTTCCAATAAATCTTTTTTGTAGGGGTGTTCCCTGTGGACACCAACAGAGAACCAGGAGCAATGGCCCCAAAAGACAAGAACGCATTAGACAATGTATATAAATAGGAAAGTGAGAAATATTCGCATTGAAGTCTTGGTGAAAATAAAGCTCCTGGTTGCACTAACCTCACCCCTTGGTAAATTTCCTGGAGAATTCTTTGATGCATCTTTTTTGCTGGCAAGCGTGTGAATTTAACCTATTATGTTGGACAGAAAACGATCATTGGTAATAAGAGGGTACGATTACCCCGAAGTAAACATACAACAGACGTGATCCAAAAACGTTCTCGGGAACTAAAGGGGATTAAAAATCAATTTTTACCCCCCACCCTCCCCACTTCGAAGAAAAAATGCCGTTTTTCTAAAGGCTCACGGGAGTTGAAAAAACAAAAACAACCTGTCATAGGCAGCGCAATAGCGCTGCCTAAGTAAAGAATGATGTTGGCAAAATGTATTATTTATTTCTTCAGAACAGGGTACTTCGTATCGTAGGAGTTGTCGTAGCAACTTCGAAAAAGGCGTATTCGATTGTTAATTGGAGTGGCTTGTACTCTTTTTAATAGTCAACAGTGATTGGAAGGCAACTAACACCCCTTTCACGCCCATCATTTCCCCAAACACATCCTATCAAAACTTCGAGATAACCATTTTGTTCAGCATAGCTGATTTCCAGATATAAATTATGTTTTTGAGGAGGAAACTCCCCCACAGCCCTCAGGGCAAGGGTTTTCAGTTATGCCCTGGGGGTATATAAGGTTTTTATAGAATGTCTTGTTGTAGAAACTTCAAAACAGGCTCATTCGATTGGAAATTCAAAGGGCTAGTGCCCTTTAAAGTGATTGGAGGGCAATTAACCCCCTTCTCATGCCTACCTTTTCCCAAAACACATCCAATCAAAATTTTGAAATAGAAATTTTGTTCAAAGTAGTTGAACGTTCTGGAAACTACGTCTTTGCGGACGACAACCCCCCACAGCCTTCAGGGCAAGGGTTGTAAGTTATGCCCGGGGTGCGTATAAGGTTTTTATAGAAAGCGTTGTCGTAGAAACTTCAAAAAGGGCTCATTTGATTGGATATTGAAATGGCTAGTGCCCTTTTAACAGTCGAAAGTGATTGGAAGGCAACTAACACCCTTTCCACGCCCACCATTTATCCAAACACATCTAATCAAAATTCTGAGATAGCCATTTTGTTCAAAGTAGTTGAAAGGTCCGGAAACTATATCTTTGAGGATGACACTCCCCGCACAGCCCTCATGGTAAACCAGTGCCCTGAGGGCTGTGGGGAGGGGAGTCATACTCAAAGACCTAATTTCCAGAACTTTCAACTACGTGAACAAAATTGCTATCTCAGAATTTTGATTAGATGTGTTTGGATAAATGGTGGGCGTGGAAGGGGTGTTAGTTGCCTTCCAATCACTTTCGACTGTTAAAAAGGGCACTAGCCATTTCAATATCCAATCAAATGAGCCTTTTTTGAAGTTTCTACGACAACGCTTTCTATAAAAACCTTATACGCACCCTGGGCATAACTTACAACCCTTGCCCTGAGGGATGTGGGGGGTTGTCATTGCCGCTTGGAACAATGCACATTCATTTGTATTTTTTCAGTAAAGTGCAAATTTTGTTCTGGCCTTGGGAAGGCATAGGGGTTTTGTGCCTAACTTATGTTAATTTCTGCTCGTTAATTTCTCGTTAAAGATTTTGAAAGATTATAAATTTTGAAAACAATGATTTGAAACGCTTTAATAGGCTTAGATATCAGTATCACCTTCCCCGTAGCATAGTTTTTTATTCAAAGTGAAAGCTTTTTTTTTTATTCAACCATTTTTTTTTCGGCAAAAAAACGTTGATGCTCCGAGCACAATTTACTCATAGTGCCATGTGAAGATGGGCTAAGACGTCGGCCGAGAGCAGAGTGGTTCATTTCGTATATGAACTGTGATCTAAACGATTGTGAGGTATATCTTCAAGCGGCATTGAAAGATGCCGGTGAGGTTGTTACGGAAAGAATAATACATATATCATCGGTACTTGTCAATTAGCTGATACACATGCAAGATAGATGCTAAAGGAAACTAGTCAAACTGGTATCAGTCAGCAGAGAACTGGATCGCAAAGCGTGGCTTGTCATTGAGTTACAGTATTTAAACTATTGTTTTTTGAGGTTTAGGGGGGGAAAGTGGCTAGATTAGGTTATGTATTTAATACATACTATGCTTCACGTTTTTTTTAAGAAAACGTGAAGCTGTTTCTTTTTTCCTACAAGTTCTTTTATAAACTGTTTTTATTGCCTCTTTTTTTCGTTCTTTCGACTGTAATACCATTACCATTAAAGATCCCTGTCTCAGAAGACACAATGAGTTAAACTTGGGAATAGACTCACTCTTCCAATAATAACTGAGCAGTATTTCCATGGTCCTGTTCTCCCCACAAAAAGCTGCAACGATATTTTTCTCGTTATATTACCATTCTTGCACAAGCCTTTTTCTCCGTCGACATTTTTTCTAATGTTTTACAATAATGACAGATGAAATAGTCGAAGTTTAAAGAATTGCACTATGAGGGAATAAGCAACTTCATGTTACTTTTGAAATATGCAAAATGTGGATTTACGAAAGAAACATTTAAATTATGTAACGTTTAGCCCAAAACAAATCTACCATTCATATATGTAGAAATTTTTTACCTAGTTTTGGCTGAAAGAATTTACGATCTTAAGACAAATTTCAAGAGCTCTAGGATCTCTGTTATTTTCTGTGCAGTTAAATTGTTTCAAAATTAGAATAGAATATGGTGTTTGTTTCATTTACAATTATATTATGTTAGTTGCCATTTTTTTTAACGTGGTAACGAACTTATTTGATTTTATTTTTGCTCATTGCCGCTTGCCCGATTGGAACACTGTGAGGGAAGCGCTACATTCTTTTCACCGGATTAACTAGAAGGGCTTGTTGGGTCTCAAAAAAACTTTGAAAAATCAGAACTTCAGGTTTAGCTGCATTTGGAAGGGGTTGAGCCTGATCTGATAGCTTATACATTATTTGCTGTTGAAGTCAACGCCATGTGCCCTTTTAGAGTTTGTTTAATATTTTGATTATGGCGTGTGACTTTAAAACACAAGTAGAGCGTTTTACGGAAAGTCCATAATTGCAAGAAAGTGTCCAAGGCCGTCACATAGGCGATCAAAACAGAAAGTTTGTGTATTTGAGCAATAATTACTGGTATCATTTTGTCGTTGCTTCGTGCTTATACGTAAAACTTATTTCTTTGGTTATCTAACACCACGGCAAGCATGAAGCAGGATATTTTTATTCTGGATGAGAGACGTGTGCACGTGTTGCTTCATAATAGTGACTTTGGTCACAGTTGCTAAAGGACATCACGAGGCCTTGGCATTTATTTTAGTTTCAAGGTTGACAGTAAACTAAGTGAAGCGCAGTTCCTGCGTTATTTAGTATTACTTAGAAATTAACGAGCAGAAATTAACATAAGTTATGCACAAAACCCCTATGCCTTCCCAAGGCCGGAACAAAATTTGCACTTTACTGGAAAAATACAAATGAATGTGCATTGTCAGTTTAATATACATATAATGAAATTTAGTAATAAAATGGTAATATTATTTGATTTATTAAAGTTATAAAAGTAAAAACATTTATATTTTTTCAGTAAAGTACAAATTTTGTTCTGACCTTGGAAAGGCATAGGGGTTTTGCACCCAACTTATGTTAATTTATGCTCGTTTTGAGGTTGACTCGGTTAATTATTGTAATTTCTGTTCGTTTTGGGTTTCATTTATTTATCGATGCTTATTTGTGGTAGTTAGGCTACGCTTGGTAGATTATTTGATTTTATTTTTGCTAATTTTTTGTTAAATGGAGTTCTTTACTTTTCTTTAAAATACTTATTTTGTGGAAAAAAATTTTTTGATTAATTTCTGTTCGTTTTATATTGACATAGTCTTTTCAGGGAAAAAGAAAATAATACTTTAAATCTTTTCGCTTTTAAAGACTTTATAGTTTGGCCAGCTATTTGTATGCTGGAGAAAAATTTTCAGCAATTTTTAACAACATACCCCTTTTTAATTAATTGCCCTCCAATCACTTTTTCCACAACTAGTCTGGACAACTTTTATAAATCTGGACACAAATAGTAGTGTTTAATTTAGTTTCATACCTCCTAAACAAACATGCTAAAACTGATGTTGCAATTTTCATCAAGATCATCCTCTTATTCGGTATGCACTATGTCCAGCCATTTTATATAGCCTAGAACTTTAAATTGAGCTTATTTTAACATGTATTTTGCACTTACTGCATTTTGATTTGGGATAAAAGAAAATTTTACCCAGTTTTTCAAATTTCTTTTGATGAAAATTTCTTGATAAATGCCAATAGCATTTCCTTGGGAAAAAATATTTAAATCGATCGGTTTCTAACAAGAACGAGAGTGATACGATTACTGGATTTTCAAGCGACTGCGCCTCCCCTTTTCTTCGATTTGGATAGCTTGAGGGACAAATTTCCTTCAAAGAGATCAGTTCTTTTGCTTTAGCAGTGCATTCCAGTAAACTATGGAAAGAAAATCCTTAAAAAATTTTCGTACTACTAAAGTAAACAGATAATAATCATGGTGATCAAAAAGCGCAAATCCGCACGTATTGCGGATCTTTGCATGAATGATCCTAGCTTTCTTGCTGCTCTTATTGGAACCTTTTTTGTTTATATTATTGCTTTATACTCATTTTTAAACCTGAATAATACACTTTCTAAATCTTCTGTTGGAGTTGAACAAGAGGCCTTAAATCATGGAATTATGCATCAAAAGCCGCAAAATGAGCCCACTATACGGGAGTTTGATGTTTTTGAAAGACAGATGGAAGCCCGAAGCTACAAAGGTCCCATGGCGGATTTATTCTTAGAGAAAATGCTCGGCAAACCTTTAGGATTTGAGAAGGAACAAAATATTTATCATGGGGATCTGATCCCTAGACGAAGAGTAATTAGGTCGCCAGAGGAATTAGTAAACAAAAACGAGTCTGTGAAAGATCCACTCTTTCCTGCCGACTTCTTTACACTAGAACAACGAAAACAAGGTGCTGTGATATTTCATATTCTTGGAGTCGTGTACATGTTCATCGCGCTGGCCATTGTTTGCGATGAATTTTTTGTACCATCTCTTGAAGTAATCATTGAAAGATTTGGAATTCCAGATGACGTTGCCGGTGCCACATTTATGGCAGCTGGTGGCTCAGCACCAGAGCTTTTTACGAGTGTCATCGGGGTATTTGTTTCATTTGATGACGTTGGCATAGGTACCATTGTTGGCTCAGCAGTTTTTAACATTTTATTTGTGATTGGAATGTGTGCTTTATTCAGTCGAACAGTGTTAACGTTAACATGGTGGCCCCTATTCAGGGATTGTACATTTTATAGCATTGCCTTGGTTACTTTAGTAGGATTTTTTCTAGACAATTATATATATTGGTGGGAAGCTCTATTACTTCTTGGAATTTACGCTACTTATGTCACTTTTATGAAGTTTAATGCCACTCTGGAAAGAGCAGTCAAGCGAGTCATATATAAGAACAAAATCCCACGGATAAGCAGTGCTGATGCATTGGTGAGTCATGTAAGTCTTGTATTTTCTTTCGTTTCCTCCCTATTTTATTTTAGATTTTCACTCTCCGTTCGTATTTATTCCAGCACTTTGTAGAAGCTACATTCTTAAAATAAAATATATCAAATCAAGAATTTAAATAGTAAAAAATAGTAACAGAATTATATTTTTCGCATCTAGACATTTTTGTTTTGTTTTTTAAAGTCCTTATTCATGCTCCTTGGTGATAGTAATTTAGTCCATCTCACACGTGGTGTTTGAATGTTATGGATATATGGTTGTAATTATGTTACACGCACTGGTGCTGTATGACTTGTTTCACTGCATATACGATTTTTTTGGATCTTGGATGCTGCAATCAAAATTTTGCATTTTTTCTTAAAGAAATGAAATAAATGATACCCCAAGACTAAAAATTAACAGCCCAAAGAGAAAACAAGGTGGTTGTTATACACAAAAAGAGAGTTTCAAAATAACTTTGTCTAACTCCCAAACCGACTAACGCCAAAATTTACTTTAATTTAGTATCAATCAAGGCCGGATTCAGTGGAGGGGGGGGGGGGTTTAGGGGGTTTTACCCTCCTCACCAAAGAAATGACTTAACACAAATCCATATAGTTTTTGCTTATAAGTTTTTAACTGTTTTTTGTACAACCCTCTGAAAAAATACCCCCACCCCTCGAACAGAAACCCTGTATACGGGCTCATTTTCAGTGTAGATTTTTCAAAGAGTTAAACATGTTTAATGAACTTGGAATCTAGTTACTTGCATAAGACCCGAGCTACTTTTTTTGTGCGAGTAAACTTTTCTCTGATAAGTAATGACTTAATTTTATATTTCAAATGAACAAAATTTTATCTTGTCTAAGTGTACTTAGGATATTGTTAAAAAGTATGTTCCCTCTATCACAGCTGGTGCCATAATTTGATATCAACCAATTTTTATGAGTGCATCAAAATGTAAATGTTTAGCGACCAATCTGGATGTCCGCAATTTGTGGAAACATGTGACTTAGCTTGCAATTTTTGAAACCTTTCCTAAAATACAAATAAATGTAATTATTTAAAGTTCCAAAACAAACATAAATATCATATATAAAACTGTAAATCACATATACAGTCCACAATTGTTTTAAGATAAATTAATTTAAAAAAAACTTTCTGAAAAATAAGTTTCACAAAAAAATAAAGAACCACATTAATACTTCAGATGAGCAGAAATCATGCCCTTTTAATAAATCCATTTAAAGAAGACCAGAAATTACCATCAACGAATAAATGAAACCCAAACAAACAGAAATTGAAGTAATCACATTAAACATAAAGACAAAAGAGGCTGATATACATGAATAAATAAATCCTAATACTGGTAAGTTCACTGTGTCATTCACGTTTTGTTGAAAACTATATTTATTATTAACAGTGCACTTTAATTTTCAAAAAATTGAATAAAAATAAAAGCAGCATAATAATCAAGATGACTGAAAAGAACTAATGAAAAAAACTAAATGGTCGATATATAATAATATTAATTAATGATATGAATTAATATTAATATATAATGAGTCAGTTGCATAATTTTCAACTGCTTGACCCGGCGGCTGTGTGTGGTCATGTTATCCCTTTTGACAACCAGCATACACTTAGCGTGTTTTGAATTTTTTTTTCAGAATCCCCTCAAAGCCTCCTGTAAGTTCCACTTTCATTCCTTAAGCTTCTTTTAGACTAAGGATCAAGCATGCTCTCCTTTTTCCAAAAAAAAACCTTATATGGTAAAAAAAAATGGCAACTTGCAAAACTTACATACCTGGCCCAATCGGCTGTAGAGGGTCACGTCATCCCCAGGAGCATTGTCATTTGACCTTTTGACTATTTTGAGTAAAATAGTTATTTTAAAATGTTGATCAGAGGTGTTTGGGAGAACGGCGTGGGAAGGGGGCTTGTTGCTCTCCAGTCACTTTTGACTCTTAAAAAGGGCACTAAAATATCCAATATCCAATAGAATATTTCAATATCAAATCGAACGAGCCTCTCCAAAGCTTCTATGACCGCTTCTTTCATATGAAGTGGCTCTGGAAACAAAATACTATATTTCAGCATTTTGGTTGTTTACTACAGGCAGCGCTTGCACATTGCCTCTAATGAATCTACAAGTCTTGCTTTGATTTTTCGGAAACTCAAATCCCTCAGTGAATTAAATCCAATAGCAGCATTCTCTAATTATATTTCTTTTGATCTATGGAGCTCATCAATAACTAATGGCAAAACCTTCTGCCGACCCACAAAAAGACTCTTGTTAACGAAAATTACTGGTTAGGATTCTTCACAAGGAGGGAGGTGCACTTGACTTAAAGGGAGGTGGTACAGGTGAAAGGTCTAGAGAATTTGGTTTCTATGAGCTCTTATTGGACTAGAACTTATTTCCCTCTGAGGTGGTGATGCAAACCAAAACAAAACATGCCCACCCAGGTTATCAAAATAGCACTTATAGATTATCAAGGGAAAGGTTCCATTGTAACTGAGCCCCCGTGTAACTGAACCCCAAGCAACTGAACTGCTATAACTGAACCCCCGTATAACCAAACCCCCGTGAAACTGAACCCACGTATAACCGAACCCCCGTGCAACTGAACCCCCGTGCAACTGAACCCCCTTGCAACTGAAACCTCTTGCTACTGAACCCTCATGCAACTGAACCCCCTTTAACTGAACCCTCGTATAACTCAACCCCCGTGCAACTCAACCCCGTTTAACTAAACCCCCGTGTAACTGAACCCCCATGTAACCGTGCTACTGAACCGTCATGCAACTGAGCCCCCTTTAACTGAACCCTCGTGCAACTCAACCCCCGTGCAACTCAACCCCATTTAACTAAACCCCCATATAACTGAACCCCCATGTAACTGTAACTGTGTGTAACCATGTAACCATGTAACTGTGTGTTAACAGAACACAACTGATGAGCAGAAAGTGATGAAAGAGAAGGGTAATACCGAACTCTCAGCTACCATTCTTGGGAGACATCTGACAGTTTATAAGTGACCATGGAATTCCTGTGTTGTTTTAAAGTCACTTTTCTTCGAATAGGCAGCGTGACGGCAGAGTGCACTTGGCGACGATAAATCACACCAGTTTTGTCAGGAAAAAATTACTCAGTGATAATTTATTGCTCCCGCTAGAATTACGCGCTTCCAGGTCCGGGCCTAGGGACCTAGTGGTAAATCCAGGCCTGAGCGTGCACATATTTTCTTTTGGTGAATTGACTTTCCCTTTAAGAACTCTCTGAAAGTTCCAACTTAATACACGAATCTCTTTTTGAGATATGCCATTTTGAAAATCTGCATGCACATAGTGTCTTTTGATTTAGTTCAAGTTCCACCTCGGACACCTGATATGCGTACCCTTAATAGTGCTAGTTTAATAGTAGCAGAGGTCATAGTAGGAGCAGTAGAAATAATAATAGTGTCGAATTAGTAGTAGCAGTAGCAGTATTAATAGCAGTAGTAGCAGGTAGATGCCCCAGAAGTTTCATCTTGATACGCTAAGCTGTTCCAAAAAATTGCTGATACACCTGCATCAGCAATTTGTATGTTATTGCAAATTACCAATTGTTAAAATTTAAGGTTTTTATAGAAGCGATGATCGTAAAAACTTTGAAGGAGGCTCATTCGATTGGAAATTGAAAGTTCAAGTTCAATTTCGAAGAATCAAAGGTAATCACAGGACAATCAGCCTTTCCCTCTTAACCGACACCCCCCCCCCCAAATACATCCGATCAAAATAAAAATAGTCTGAAAATCAAATAACCATGCCTTTGGGGTTAACAACCCCACCAGCAGCATCTGGGGCAAGGGCTGTAAGTTAAGCTAGTTACTCATTGCTAACACATAAGGTTTTTGTAGAAAAAATTTTGTATGAACGTTGGGGGGGGGGCTCATTCGATTGGAAGTCAAAATTTCCAATGCACTTTTTCAGAGTTAAAAGTGATCGGAGGGCTTCCACCCCACCCTATTTTTCCCCCCAATACATCTGATCTAAATTTTGGGACGGCCATTTTATTTAAAACAGTTTCAGTTAAAGGGGGTTCAGTTGCACGAGGGTTCAGTAGCACGAGGGTTCAGTTGCACGGGGGTTCGGTTATACGGGGGTTCAGTTACACGGTGGTTCGGTTATACGGGGGTTCAGTTACACGGTGGTTCAGTTACACGGTGGTTCAGTTACTTGGGGGTTCAGTTACAGGGGTTCAGTTGCATGGGGTTCAGTTACACGGGGGTTCAGTTACACGCACACCCTCAGGAAAAGCTCAGGAGATCGATTTGAAACTTTAAAGATTTGTGTGTATGTGTGCAGGGTCGTATCCATGGGTGGTACCCATTTTGACCCCCCCCCCCCGCCCGAAATGTTTTTCTGACTCATAAAAACGCAACAAAAATGGATATAAACAAATTTTGTATGCGTTTTTTTAGTTTTGTTTTGTTTAACCTCCCCCCCCCGAAATTTTTTTGGGGGTAAAACCCCCACCGAAAAAAAAATCTTGGGTATGGTTTTGTGTGTGTATGTGTATATGTGGAGGAGGGGATGCAGGAGGAAATGGACCACAAATTGGGACTTGGGTTGAAGAGTAGGGTTAAACAGAAGGAAACAATGCATCTAATTTATAAAATGACATATCTGCAATACCTCAAGAATGACTTTTGGGGGTCGACCTGAAACTTTAAAAGAATTTGGGGGGAGGAGGCATGGGTACTTAACCTTATTGTTTTAAGGGAACGGAGGTGGGTGCCAGCAAATGCGCGTGTCTGACACACTAAAAGTTTTGGCACTATTAGTCCCAGTGGAACATCGAATCTATTCAAAATGAAATAGCTAGGTAAATCGACAGACATAATATTCTCCCAGGCCATAAAAATCGCATATCTATTTTATCTTGGAAATGATGGGGGTGGGGGTTCAGTTAAAACGTTCAGGGAGTGTTTGGTGAGGATAAAGTTATTTTCATTTTTTTTTTTTTTTGTAGGGAAAGGGATAATAGTGACAAAACTATTTGCTTCCTATGCATTGGTTTGTCCGAAAAACCATTGATATTGTGTCTTAAAAGCTTAGAATTCATATACAACAAATCTGGAAGTAATTTATTTTGGTCGGCTCGTGACGCCCAAAAATGGGCACAATATTTCTTTTCGTCTCTTATAAGCTTGTAACTTGCAGGGTATTAGGCAGGGTGAGGCAGAACTTAATGACAGAACAAAAATTTTGAAGGCTGGTTGAATCAATATTTGGAATTTAGAACTGGGCTAATAATTCCATTTTCTCAGATTGGCTTGGACTTAACATGCTCAAATGATGGGTTGAAAGAGAAAAGCTGTGGCGGAAAGTGCTGTTTCGGTCTCTAACACTAAACATTAAGCCCGATTTGGTTTTTTACTAATCACCTAGCAACTTAATGGGTGTGTATAATGGTCAGTTTGCCGTCCTTCTTCGGCATCCTTCATTCTTTAACTGACAAGTTACACTCATGCTCTCAAACCGATCATGTTGGATTAGTCAATTTTCTTTACCAAAATTTTAACCAATTTTTAAAAAATGGTGTAAATTCTCACTTGCCCATTCCCGAAAAGTAATTTTTCTTTTTTTTTTGTTCTCGCTTTCAAAAAGTTTCGGCAGAATTTTGATATAGAACAGTTTTAACACGTGTTGAAAGCTTAAGATATTATAAAGTAATCAAGATGTATTAACGATAAAGAATGCTCACATCATTTCAAGTAGATTTTATTTATTGAAATATAAATACTTATTTACCCATTTCCAAAAAGGATTATTTTTCCTGTTCTCACTTTCAGAAAATTTTGGAACAATTTTGGAAGAGCTTTGATATAGAACAGTTTTATCACGTGTTGAAAGCTTCAGAAATTTTAAAATAAACAAGAAATATTAGGAATAAAGAATGCTCAAATCACTTCAAGTATTTTTACTTTCATGTAAAAATCAATGACTTTCCACTTACAAAATTTTGAATTTCTGTAACCAAAACGTTATTCGAGCCTCAATCTTTCCCAGAAAATATTCCAGACACCCGCCAAAACATACTGTTTGGAATATATGCTGGCCGAAAAGAAAAAAAAATGTAGCACTTCTTGTATAATGTAAAACGAGCATTTTCAAGGAATAATTTGTATCCTTCTAAGCTTAATGGTCTACTGCCTTCCCAAAAAACTCTTTTTTGTACCAAAAGCATGTTTTCCCCGTAAAATATAGAAAATATTGTAGGCTGTGCCAACTTAGTATTTTCTTTATCGGTAGACAAAATCCATTTTATCAGAAAATTCTCGTTTGTAAATAGTCTCCGTTGGAAAATATTCGCTATAAATAATAGAAAATATTACCATGTCACTCCTATATATTTCAATGCAAGATTTATAATGTTTTGTAACGAGTGTAAACTTCCAGCCCGCTAGTAACAGCCCGCTAGTAAAGTAGCGATCCAGACCAGAAGGTATTACGACATAAAATTTTGAAATCAAAACATAAATCAAAAGAATTTGTTTTAATGCTAAATTCCGACATTTGAAATTCATGAATTTCAAATATACCGATAAAAATTACCGGGATGAGATAATTTGCGTAATTTTAGAAAAAAGGGGGAAGAATTCCCAAAAAAGGTGGGATCCCAAAGAAAAATACTCCATCAAACTCAAAATCTCTTATAATGTAAAGTAGAGGTTGTAAACCCTTGAATACAAAAAAAAAAAAATCTGTATTTTTCCCGAGAAGTATGGTCACTGATACGTGTTTATTTTATTTCCTCTTTCCCATTATTTTCTTCTTAAGGCTTATTTTGTCAACTTAGTGGTTACAGAAAACTGATAGAGCATCGGTCATTTAAATATGAATGTTTGGCTTTTGATGTTCTATTTTATAGACCAGAAATTAAAACTTCCAGTCGCTTTTTTGACAGGGAAAGAGATTACACCACAGCAAGGAGCTGATTTCTGCTCGTCCCACCAAATGTTTACTCATTTCAGTCAAAATGTGGTGTTTGCCAAACAAAGTTTTAACTTTTCTTTAGAAAGTTCCAAATAAATAAAAAAAAATGACTAATTTACAAAGTTCATTCAATTTTAAGGCAGTGTTGCAATCTATTTGGAAATTAAACCATAATCTGCATTACTAGCTATGAAAAAACTTCTGACCAGGCGTTTCTAGAAACACTGCCCCTGTTCTTTATATTCATGTCCATGTAAGGATATCTGGCTCCATGTTCCCCAAGAGGGACCATTGACAAGTAATCGCTACTACTATAGCCATCTATAGTGTCCTCTCCTTCGCATAAACTGCCTGACCTTGTATGACCTTGCCTGACTGAACATAATGGGTGTATTACCCTGTTGATTGTTGTACTACTAGACGATCAGCTATCACTAATCGATCAGCTATCATTAATATTTTGTATATGAGGAATTGTAGTGTTTAGCTAATGAAAACTTTGCTTTGTAAAAGTGAAGTTTGGGTTAACCATTGTAAATCTTTTAGTAAAAGTTAATTCAAATCTCTTTTTGGTTTGATACTGTTTCCTGTGAAAACGGCTGTTGATTTTATAATGAAACTACTAGAAGTTTCGCTTCGTTTTTTTTTCGTTTTACCATATTTGAAAAATTAATCCCGTTTTTGTTTTCACTAAACTCGGTTATTTGGTGCCCAACCAGGTGCTCTTTGGGGTCTAAGCTTGGGTAGCAGTTTGCAAAGTTTGTGACCGAAAGGCATCTAAAATCGGGAAAGCAGCATGCTTATTCAGTACCCACAGAAATCCTACAAATAAAATAAAAACCAAGATGGAATATTTTTGTATATAAGAACATCCACGTGCTCCTCAGAAACTATACCAAATGAATATTTTCGCAGTTTTAACAAGCTTTTACATTTAGTTCTAACAAGTGCGACCTCTAGAAAAGTCTTAAACAGATTTTTTCATCTACTATAACAACCTTGACGAATGCTTTGACAAAGATTGACTGGGCTGTAAAGCTTGGAGCCCCGGGAAAGGAACCCTGCTTTCTTGGCCTTATAGTCGCAATAGGGGACCTTTCACGAGTTTGCCTAATTAGAACCGTGACTGCAAACAACGCTACAGGGTGACCTCTAGGAGTGGTGCTCCTCAAAGAAACTGTAGCTTTGTAAACGACACAGTATTGCATTGGATTTTGATCAGTGTTTTTTTTTTCTGAATTTCGCTTGTTTTGGTCGGCTTTCTTGAGCTGAATAACCTCTCCCTAACTATGTTGTCTTTTGTGGGCCACCTTCTCATTGTTGAGTAATATTGACAGGCTTGAAAACACGAGGAATCGGAAGTAATAGGCTACATATTGCTTGAGCAGGGTTTTGAATCTTGTTGATGATAGAGCATCGCCAACTATGTAAAACTGGATAGTTACCATGATTGACACAGTACTCTGCAAAGCTTCGGTTCAACTAGAGGTCCCTGGGACTTCCAGCTGTCCGGTTCTAAGCCGACTTATAAGCTTTGTGTAAATTTGAGAGGAAGTATCAGTCCCTGACATGGACCGTTGGGGCCCATTGCCTTTCTTGAGGCCCTAACAATTTCAACGATTTTAAGCATAATGGACACTGCTATTTGGAACGAAACAAAGTTAAAAAAAAATCCTATCGTTTTGACATTTTGAATGACGAATTAGGGTAATTTGAACTGGCTGTTAAGAGTTGCAGAAACTCGTCTCCCACGGATAAATGAAAATAGATGCTACAGAATTTATTTATTCAACTGAAAAGGATAGGGTATATGGGGAGGGAGTATGGTTCATGATGAATAATGAAGCTGTTAAGTCTTACGTAAGTTGGCAAGATATCTATGGCAGAATCCTAGTTTCTCATTTTATGATCAAAGACTGCAAGGTATCAGTCATATTGGTAAAGTCCCCCTGAAAACTGACTGACGGAGAAAGTAGTAACTGAAAGTAGTGAAAGAAATAAATTTTACATACAGACACAGGAACAAATATACGGGATCCCAGGTGAAAACTTGGTGGGTTTATTAAGGGATGCCTAGTTTGATAGAAATAGGACAGATATTATCTTAGCCTAGGGACATGTGATACCAGAAAAGAAAATAGTTACGAGTATACACCGCTACAATTTTTTCTATGTCAGTCTAGATGAGAACCAATGCATCATTTGGTCATAAAATAACCCATGAGTTAACATGGTACTCACATGACGGTAAGACAGTCGAGCAGCTCACCCCTGCACAAAGCAGTCCGAGTCCAACACAGCTGTGATTAATCCTCTCGCATCCAAGCGTATTCAAAGCTTCCTTCTTTACACCCCCTCTTGTTATCCAACATCACCTTTCAATCTTCATTTATTTCCAGTCCAAGCGACATTCTCTTTTTCATTAATTTTCAAACATTAATTTTAATTAATGTTTGAAACATTATTTCAAACATTAAAATTAATTTCTTGCCCCCCCCCCCTGAACTCTCAAAACTTTCTACAAAGTCAAGAAGTCTACAAGTTTTACTTTTCCATATGATTTCGTGCCATCCAATAGTCTTTGCCGTCTTCCTTAGGACAAAGTTCATTAAAATCATCCATATAAATGGAGGTAAAACGTAACTCTGGTTAACTCCTGATTCATTACTAAACCAGCTAGTCACCTCATTTCCTATTTTAACCACAGCGTTGTTGTTCTCATACAAAACAATAATCACTGTTGTGTATTTATCTCCGGTTTTACTTTATCTGGTATACCATGCAGGGATAAGACCTTCATCAAAACTCTTCTATAGACTGGATCAACAGTTCGTGGTAACAAACTGTAAGTACGGAGTGACCCAGCTCAATAGTAACTGAAACTCTAAAAATGGAATTATGATACCAATAGATTTATAAAAAAATTAACTTTTTATGCTGTTTTCAAATATATAAATTTCATTAAGTTTAGTCTTAACTATCAAAGGTTAGGAGCCTGGAAAATTTTCCAGATTTTCGAGGAAAGGGGCAAACACCCACTAAAAGTCAAGTGATCTTAATGAAAATCAAACCATCAGATTCAGCGTATCAGAGAACAGAACTGTATAGGTTTCTAGCTCCTATCTTCAAAAATGTGGAATTTAATATTTTTTGCCAGAGGAAAGATCACGGATGCGTGTTATTTCTTGTTTTTTTTTTCCGGGTGATTGTATCAACCCAGTGGTCATAGAATGCCAGGAGAGGGATCATTCGAATCGAATTTAAAAGTTCTAGTGCCCTTCTTAAGTGACCAAAAAATTAAAGGGCAACTATGCCCCCTCCCTCACCCTTTTTTACCCAAAATCATCCAATCAAAACTTTTGAGATGGCCATTTTGTTCATCATAGTTAAAAGCCCCAATAACTATGCCTTTGAGCATAACATGACCCCCTCCCACAGCACTAGGGGAAAGGTATTTAAGTTATAAGATTTGCATAACTTAATTTGTAAAACTAACGCATAGTATTTCTTATTGGGATGGATACATTTTCGGGTGGGGGGGGACAAATTTTCTGCTTGGGGTTTTTCTACGGTGGAATTTTCCATGAGGATGGAAGTTTCCAGGGATTGAACTTGTCAGGGGAAATTATACACTGCGGGAATTTGCCAGAATTCTTATACAAAATTCTTTTTATGTCTTGCTTTCTCTTTTCAGTCTCAATTTTACGCGCAGAGTAGTTAAGAGTAATTGTCCGGGGTAGTTTTTTTCTGGGATTGAACTGTCTAGAGGATAATTGAGTGGGGAGGGGGTTTTTCCGTTGAGGTAGGGCCAAATTTCCTGGCATTATTTAAAAAATGATGAGAAACTAAATACAAAACACAAGTTTTTTTGACTGAAAGCAAGGAGCAATATCAAAACTTAAAGCTGACAAAAATTGTTACGCATATGAGGGGCTTTGCTCCTCCTCAATACCTCGCTCTTTACGCTAAAGTTTGAATTCTGTCCCAATTCTTTAAGAATGACTCCTGAAACACTATGTTCTTTTAATTAGAACCATAAGAAGCTTTTTTCAAAAGTACTAAAATTATTAGCGTAAAGAGCGAGGTATTGAGGAGGAGCAAACCGCCTTATATACGTAATAATTTCGGTTCGTTTTAATGTTGCTCCTTACTTTCAGTTGAAAAAAAACTTGTTTTTTTTAATATAATTAAGGGCGGCGGGGTCTGAGGACTCAGAAACTTCTCAATTATCAAACAGTTCGTGGTAACGAACTGTAAGTAAGGAGCGACCCGGCTCAATGGTAACCGAAACTCTAGAAAACGGTATTTTGATACAAATAGATACATCAAAAGAATCAAATTTTAATGCTGATTTCAAATATATAAGTTTCATTAAGTTTAATCCTACCCATCAAAAGTTACTCGCCTGAGAAAATTCGGCTGATTTTCGAAAAAAGGGGGAAAGACCCCCTAAAAGTTATAGAACCTTAATGAAAATCACACCATTATATTCTGCGTATCAGAGAACCCTAATGTAGAGGTTTCAAGCTCCCATCTACAAAAATGTGGAATTTTGCATTTTTTGCCAGAAGAAAGATCACGGGTGCGATTTTATTTGTTTGTTTGTTTGTTTTTTTTCCCAGGGGTGATCGTATCGACCCAGTTGTCCTAGAATATCGTGGGAGGGCTCATTGGAATGAAAATTGAAAGTTTTAGTGCCCTTTTTAAGTGACCAAAAAAAATGGAGGGCAACTAGGCCCCCTCCCACGCTCATTTTTTTCCCAAAGTCACCTGATCAAAATTTTGAGATAGCCATTTTGTTCAGTATGTTCGAAAAAATTATAAGTATGTCTTTTAGGATGACTTAATCCCCGAAGTTCCCGGGGGGGCTGAAAGTTATGAACTTTACCAAATGTTAACATATAGTATTGGTTATTTGGAAGTATACAGGCGTTTTCAGGAGAGATTTTTCCTGGTAGTGGGGGGGGGGTTATGTGGGAGGATCTTTCCATGAAGGAAGTTTTCATGGGGGGAGGGACATTACTATGAAGGGGACGCCGGACTTCCCAGCGTTATTTAAAAAAAGATCAGAAATTTAATTGAAAATTTAAATGAAAAACAAGTATTTCAACTGCAACAGCAGCAACAACAAAACTTTAAACGAACAGAAAATATTACATATATAATTGGGCTCACCCCGTAGTCAATGCCTCGCTCTTTAAGCCAAAGATTTTTTAGTACTTTCATAAGAGCTATTTATTCTAATTAACGGCCTTTGTGATTAAGCGGTCATTTTAAAGAATTGGAACAAAATTCGAACTTTCGCTTAAAGAGCAAGGTATTGAATAGGGGGCGAACCCCCTAATAAACGTATTAAAAATATATGAATATAGAAGTTCGTTACGTAAGTTAATTCGTAAGTTACGTATATTTATTACTAATAAAAACGTTCGTAATTAAAATTAAACAAGTTTCGAGAAAGCCATAACTAAATAAAAGTCAATTAATATGAAAATTTTGTTTTAATTATTCATGTACGGTGAGCCAAGATCAAAACCTGTATTTATTCAAAAACGTTCAAAAATTAAATAAAAAAACAAATTTTTTAAACTGAAAGTAAGGAGTGACATTAAAACTTAAAACGAACAGAAACTATTCCGTATATGAAATGGGCTGTCCCCTCCTCAACGCCTCGCTCTTTACGCTAAAGTTTGACCCTGTCTCACAACTTTATTTTTTAAAACAATAAAAAACTTTAGCGTAAAGATCGAAGCGTTGAGGAGGGGACAGCCCCTTTCATATACGGAATAATTTCTTTTCGTTTTAAGTTTTAATGTCGCTCCTTACTTTCAGTTTAAAAAACTTGTTTTTTTATTTAATTAATCTAAGAGTGAAAAGACAGTAACACAGAAATTGACGACCCCTGAAGAAGTCTCTTCGGGCGAGGATGATGTTCAAAACAAATCCCAAGCGAGAAGACACCCAACGAGAATACCTGATGGCTACCTAATGTGTGGACCTTTCGTTTTTAACTAATACATCCCTTTTTAATAACATTGCTTTTAATTATTCCGATATAGAAAGTAACCAGCATGCCAACCCTATACGCAGTCCTGATGGTACTTTAATTCATTCTAATTGTAAATACCTTGATATTCTCGATTTTGTTACCAATGTGAAGCCAAAATTAGTCAATAATAATTCGCTTAATGTTCTTTTTTCGACATCAGAAGCATCCGGGTTAAGTGGCTCAAATTTAAAGACTTAATTTCATTTAATGATTTTTGCCCTTTTGACGTAATAGGATTAACAGAGACATGGCTTTCCGATAACGATGACACTAGTGATTTTTTACTCCCTGGTTACCAAATAACCCATATGCCCAGGAGATTGACTAAGTGTTCTGGGGGTATCTCACTTTACATCCGTTCGAATATAAATTTTACCAGGCTATCAGAGTGCGAATCTATTTTCGCTACACAAATAAATCTCAGATGCATTTATTCAATAATTGTTAACATAGTTATCGGCCAAAATTCCTATATACTTTCTTTGTTTTATCAAACTCCTCCATTTCCGACCTCATGGGTTTGTAATCTATTTAATGATTTCTCTAATTTTATTAATCTAACCCTTAAAAAGGCAATAGTTCTTAGGGACTTTAATTGTAACCTACTCAATGTTGATAAAAATAATGAATCTGACACGTTTTTTGAATCAGTGACCGTGAGTGGTCTTCTACCCACAATTTTTTCCCCCAGTAGGTTTGATCCAGTGAGATCAATTTAAAAATTAATTGACAACATTTTTGTATCTACTTCTCTGGGAAATGACCTGTCCTGAAATATAATATTTTCGTATCTGTCAGACCACTTTCCTATTTGCTTGTCACTACCGTCGCAACCACTAACTCAACGCGCTAGAAAAAATATAACACATACTAGAAATTACAGATCTGCGAATATAATCCATTTTACCAATCACCTAAGAACCACTGACTGGTCCGATGTTTTAAATTGTCAAGAGGTAAATTCTGCAACAAATGGTTTTGTGCAATTACTAAGTGATATTATCCATTCAACTTTTCCTATTCGTAAACCTAACCAGAAAACTATCGCTATATGCCCCTTGATATCACATAGCCTCACTGTTTCCTCGCATTATAAAAATAAATTATATAAATTAGCCTGTAAGACCAGTAGTGAAATTTACATATCAAATTATAAAAACTTATACACTAAACTCATTCGTGAAGCGAAGAAAATTATTATTATACATAAATTCTTAATTGCAAAGGAAACCTGAAAAAGATTTGGTCCACCATTAATAATATACTCTCAAAAAATAGAAAATCAAAGTCTATACCTAATCGCCTTAAAGGCACAAACGGCAGATTAATTTACCCTTTACATGCACCTGACGCATTTAATAGTTTTTTTTTTCTAATATTCCTCATGCTGCATTACGCTCCTCCTTTCAGGCTGTACTCGTTTTCTTCAATTCTAGATTCATGTTCTTCTGCCCAACTGATAGCAATGAGGTACTTCAAATCATTGGTTCTCTCCCTATTATTTTAACACCTGACTGTCTTAGATTAAGTAATAAGCTCCTGAAGACCATATCTCCTTTTGTTTGTGAGCCCATCAAGCACATTGCCAACGTATCTTTAACACACGGAGTTTTCCCTGAATTACTAAAGTCATCCATTATTATTCCGGTTCTCAAAAAGGGTGATCCATCTGAGATAGGTAATTATCGTCCGATCTCAATTCTTCCTGTTATATCCAAAGAGCCCGAGAGAATTATCTTCAGAAGTCTGTCTCCCATTCTGTTCGGCGGCACTGTAGACTGTAGCGTCTTCTTTTTCCAAACATGAAACACATTTGATACCGCGTCTAAAGACTCTGAACCGTGTCGTCACAGCCTAGTCAGTTGCTACTCGACAAAAAAAACAGCTTTTCCATAGGTATACCGTGAAGTTTACATCAGAATCGCGCATGCGTGAAGGCGGAGTATGGATTTTGTGTGGTTTCAAATCTGTTTCACATTTTTTAACGGAGAGCATAGCCTTTTTCGATGCTGTATATTCTGTCTACTGTGGTTCGGCAGGCAGCACTCCGTTTCCTTTATTTCTCCTCATCAATATGGCTTTCGGCTGAAATTTTCAATTACTTATGCTATAATTGACACCACACAGTTCATAGGCTCACAACTCGACCTTAACAAATTGCATTGGGCTTATTTTTGGACTTTTCTAAGGCCCTTGACACGGTTGATCATTGTATTTTAATAAGTAAATTAAATAGTTACGGTATGCATGGAGTTTTCCCTCTTGGTTCGGCTCTTATCTATCTGGAAGAGTACATAGTGTGAGCCTAGGTGGAGTACCTTCTTAGCCCTTACCTGTTTGGAGGGGTGTCCCGTAAGGCTCTGTTCTAGGCCCGATTTTATTTCTCCTATATATTAATGATCTTGTTATGTACCTGGGCTCTTCAGTGCATCCTGTACTATTTGCTGATGACAGCAACTTCTGCATCACTAGCACCAATAGTTTTGGCATATATCGGCAATAACCTCTACCCAATTCCTTCTGAACAGAGTCCGGGCGTGTTGCCTTACGAATAACATCACCATCAATAGCAAAAAAGTCAAGTAGTATTATTTAGAACCCCTTACAACAAACATGTAATCCAACCTGCTCTTGGTCTCAAGTGCTCCTCCGAGATCCCCCAGCAAGTGGACGTTGCCAATTTTCTTGGTGTATTTATTGACTCATGCTTGTCATTCTCTAGTATCACAGCAATAATTTTGAGACAAGTATGTATGATTTACCGTGCGAATTATATTCTTCCTCCTGACATCCTAGCTACCCTCAATTATTCCTTCATTTTTCCTTACTTTACTTATTGCGGATCAGTTTGGGGAAATGCAAATCGCTCCTTCACTAAAAAACTAAAATTTGCTCAAAACCGTGCCGTTAAAGCAGCTTTTCTGCTTCCCCGTCTATATCCAACCCGTGATTTGTACTCAGGTTCTGGTATAGCTCCACTAGATCAAATCATATAAAAATTAAAAATAATCGCATGCTTACTCAGCTTTCAACACCAATCTTCTTCCTCGACTACTAAGCTATTTTAATATTAATTATTCGGAAGCCCAGTGTCTCTATTTACCCAATAGAGCCTTTACAATCCCTAAATATGTTTCTAGTGCTGCCCAGCAATCTCCCATACACAAATCTTTTATTTAATGGTACAAAATACCCTTTAGTGTTGAGTTTCCGCACGTTGTACAGTAATGTAACAAAACTTGATAATATACTTTAATCTTTCAACTTTTAACCAATTTGCTTTAATTACCCATGTTTTGTTCTTCTTCCTTTTTTTTATCTTTTTCTTGTTTGATTTCAGTGTGTCTTTATTTTTTTTTAAGGTCCTTAACAAGTTCTCTTCTAGGATCTTTATTGCTATTGATGTTATGTTTTATTTTTATTGGAATAAATTGAATTGAATTGAATTATGAATTTACGTTTTGGGTTCTTAAGAGCATCAACAAACATTTGTTTTCCGTTTTCTTCCATCTGAAATGTTGATTTATCTTTTTCAAACATAACGGCCATAGCAAGTTGTGACTCCACCTGTAGTCTTTGTGGTACTTGTTAATTCTCCTATGAAACATACTCAAGAATTACGCTTAGATTAGATCCCATAAAACCGATTTCATAGCACACAAAGACAACTGACGGGTGATAGAATGCCTTGGACTTAAACAATTAAACAGGGGGGGGGGGGTAAGGTTAAGTTGAGTTAAGTTAGGTTAGGGGCGCCTTTCAACTACTAAATCCCCACCACCACCCCCTAATGTGCAAATATATAGCTCAAATTATATTATTATATAAACTAAAGGCTATATGAGCGTTATATGTCATTGGGATTAACCCAACTTCACTTCTTGGGTGTGTTTCGTTTAATTAACAAGCACTCTCTTTTTATATGGCATGGGTTATCATGCTATCTTCGTAACTTTATTGACTTTTCTGAAGATTGAAATAGAAACCAACATCCCACATTTTAAATATGCTTTTAAGTTTCTTGGGTACCAAAATTAGTAAGCTGCTACCCGGACTTGAATCCACAAGGACCGATCGAGATACAAAAGAACATACTGAATTTACCGCCCTATTCCTTTTACGGTCTTACTTCTCCACTTGTGTTGTAAATATCACCGCCACAAAATACTGATCTTAAAAAAAAATATTACTGGATAAATTGTTGACAGATTTAAGAGGTTTTTCTTTTAAGAAAGCATACCAAACTATGTGAAAAGTTGACAAGAAGAGAAATGTGAGGTAACGCTAATGTCACTTAACATAATAGTAAAATTCCCAGCACACAGGCATATGTGTGGAGGGGAGGGGGGCTGTTGGGTGTCCCAAGAACTGAAAATTTATTTTGTACCTTTTCATATTTTCTATATAATTCAAGTATATTGCTGTTTTGAATACCCCCCCCCCCTCAAAAAAAAACAGTATTCATCTCCTTACATGCCTACCATCTGTGTTACATAGCAATAAAAAATGTCTGCCAGTAATAACAATATGTCTGGAAGATGTAAAGCACGCCTGCTACATCAATGCTAGAAAGAACCAAACAGAGCACAACCTTACTTAAAGAACATCAATGCAAGTATTAGATCAATAATTGTTAGACAGTAAAACGTAGGCTGTCTGAAAAAAAAAGTATTATAGTGCTAAGAAGTTATTCCATAAGGCAGAGCTGTTCCTAGGGTCAGGCCCGGATAAAGGGCGATTGAAACGATTGGACCAAATTGGGACCCGCGATGATGGCAGCCTCACCATGTCATCAAAATCAACAATTTTTTTGAAATTGTGAAATATTCTTAACATTGAGAAAATGCATTGAAAAAATGTCGTAAGCAATGATTAACGAAAATGAAGGAAAAAGAAATATGTAATTAAAATACTTGCAAAAACGAAAATTACAACGAGTCAACAAGAAAACTGAAGAACAAAGAAATATGCTGTTAAAAAAGATAAGTGGCAGCCAGAATAACAACGTATCAAAATGAAAATGAAGAACAAAATAATATGTGGATAGCAGATATAAAACAACGTGAACAAAGAAATTTGCAGTTAGAAAATAAACGGCAGTGAGAATTATAAACAACAGCGGGAATCAGAACCTGTCAAAAATTAAAGTAAGAACAAAGAATTGTAGGATTAGCACACACGCAAAAGTGAGTATCAGAACGTGTCAGAAATGACAGTGAAGAATAGAGAATTGTGCTGTTAGAAGATAACCGACAGCGGGAATCAGAATGAGTCAAAATGAAAATGAAGAAGTAAGAAATATTGCGTTAGATGAATGGTGCCAAAACAATATTGGACACCTGCAAACTGTGACAAAAAACCAAGTAAAAACCTACAAAGATGCCGTAAACTACGTAAGTATTAAATACAAGTCATTAGGACCGTTCAACGTTGTATGTATTTACTGTGGAGTCCTCCATTTTTCCACAGCAAAGTAACCAACAAAGGTAATTTATTTGAAAGTCGCTGCTTGCTTGGTCGAATTGCATTGCTACCTAAATAATTTCAAAATGAATTAGTTTGGCCTGTTATAGGACTCTCTAAAGAGTTCCACAAACAAATACAAAACTGAAACTCACGTTTTGCTTTAGCTTCATTTAACGTAAGCGATGATCAAACAATCAATAGTCGTAATGTCTTCAGCTTCAAAGTAGCTGAACAAACCTATCACAAAATTAATTTAGCGGTACATCCGTCCCAAACTCCTAAAGGTGAATTTGAACCACATACATATAGCCAAATGTATTTTTTAGACTCCGATGAAGCTGCTAAAGAGCACCTTGCAAATACTTCAGATCATGGGATCTCTCGCAACCCAAAGGATCTCTCGGAAGAAATACTGCGAGACACAAACAACTCTGCTAAAGGTTATACGAAAATGTGAGAAGTGGAAAATGATTTAAATCAACCTGTTGTTTCACTAGGACAACAGCCTCGGGCAGAGGACAAGCGACAATGAGATTCATTATCTAAAAGCATGTATACATATTGTCGATTTATATCGACAATTATCAGATGTTGATAATATCCACCAAAATCAGTTAATCAACCTATCTCTAGAATATTGGTTAAAATAGATCGATCGTAAAGACGCGCGGAATTCCGCAAGAGGCTTCGTGCCTCTTGCTTCTGTTGGAAGTCTGTTACAAACCTGATGGAAAACTTAGGTCTGGTAGTAATTGGAACTGGCGTTTTAACCAGTTAAGAGCTTCTAGTTTCATAACTATGTTCCCTTTCCTTATAGAAGTCCGAAAAATACGAGTAGTAAATTAAAAAAAATACATATACCATTTTACGTAAAACTTAACCAAACCAAAAGGAAATATAATTTTTAATTAGTGATACATAGATCTTAGTGAATTTTAAGATAAATCACTGGTCAAAACTTCTACAGTCTTTTCGTTTAGCACAGGGAGTGAGTATAAAAGGATAGTGAACGTCCACTACCAGAATATTTCAAAATATAACAAATATAGAAAAATAAGAGAAAAAATAGAAAATTCTAATAACCTTTTTGGGAAAAGAATTTTTCAACTCTAACAATTTTAGGTATTTTTGTACTTATAAATGTAATTTGAACTTGGAAACTTAGTCATTCATCTACCTTGATACTTCAAAATACTTGTTCGTTGTATACATCAATCATAGGCAGCGCAATCGCGCTGCCTAAGTGAAGAACGATGTTGGCATAATGTATTATTTATTTATTTTTTTTTCCTTTAGACCAGGGCACTTCGTATCGAAGGATTTGTCGTAGATACTTCGAAAAGGAATCATTTGATTGGAAATTGGACTGGCTTATGTCTTTTTAATAGTCAAAAGTGATTGGAAGGCAACTAACACCCCTTCCACGCCCATCATTTCCCCAAACACGTCCAATCAAAATTTTGAGATAGCCATTTTGTTCAGCGTAGTTGATTTCCAAATAAAAATTATGTTTTTGAGGAGGACACTCCCCCATAGCCCTCAGGGAAAGGGTTGTAAGTTATGCCCTGGGGGCATGTAAGGTTTTTGTAGAAAGCGTTGTCGTAGAAACTTCAAAAAAGGCTCATTCGATTGGAAATTCAAAGAGCTAGTGTCCTTTCTAATAGTCGAAAGTGATTAGAGGGCAACTAACCCCCCTCTCACACCCACATTTTCCCCAACACATCCAATCATAATTTTGAGATAGTCATTTTGTTCAACTTAGTTGTAAGTTCTTCAAATCAGGTCTTTGAGGATAACGACCCCCCACAGCCCTCATGGCAAGGGTTGTAAGTAATGCCCTGGGGGCATATAAGGTTTTTATAGAAAGTGTTGTCATAGAAATTTCAAAAAGGGCTTATTTGATTGGGAATTTAAATGGCTAGTGCCCTTTTTAACAGTCAAAAATGATTGGAAGGCAACTAACACCCCTTCCACGCCACCCATTTATCCAAACACATCCAATCAAAATTTTTAGACAGCCATGTTGTTCAAGGTAGTTGAGAGGTCCAAAAATTATATCTTTGGGGATGATACTCCCCCCACATCCCTCAGAGTAAGGGTTGTAAGTTATGCCCTGGGGGCATATAAGGTTTTATTGAAAGCTTTGTCGTAGAAACTTGAAAAAGGGCTCATTCGATTGGAAATTCAAAGGGCTAGTGCCCTTTTTAATAGTCAAAAGTGATTTGAGGGCAATTAACCCCCCTCTCACTCCCACATTTTTCCCAAACACATCCAATCAAAAGTTTTAAATAGCTATTTTGTTCAAAGTAGTTAAAAGTTTTAGAAATTAGGTCTTTAAGGATGATAATCCCCTCAGAGCCCTCTGGGCAAGGGTTGTAAGTTATGCCCTGGGGACATACACGGTTTTTATAGATAGTGATGTTGTAGAAACTTCAAAATGGGTTCATTTGATTGGAAATTAGAAGGGCTTGTCCCCTTTTTAATAGTCGAAAGCGATTGGAGGATAACTAACGCCCCTCTCACACCCACATTTCCCCAAACACATCCAATCAAAATTTGAGATAGCCATTTCGTTCAACGTAGTTAAAAAGTCCGGAAATTATGTAGTTGGGGATGACACTTCCTCCACAGCCCTCAGGGCAAGGGTTGTAAGTTATGCCTTTTAGGGCATATAAGGTTTTATTTTATAGAAAGCGTTGTCGTAGAAAATTTAAAAATAAATCATTTAATTGGAAATTGAAAAGGCTAGTGCCCTTTTTAATAGTCGAAAGTGATTGGAGGGCAAGTAACCCCCCTGTCACTCCCATAATTTCCCCAAATACATCCGATCAGAATTTTGAGATAATAATTTTTTTTCAAAGTAGTTGAAAGGTCCGGAAATAATTTCTTTGAGGATGACAATCCCCTCACAACCCTCGGGGCAAAGGTTGTAAGTTATGCCCTGGGGGCATATGAGGTTTTTATAGATAGTGATATTGTAGATACTTCAAAATGGGCTCATTCGATTGGAAATTAAAAGGGCTTGTGCCCTTTTTAATAGTCAAAAGTGATTGGAGGATAACTAACACCCCTCTCACACCCACCATTTCCCCAAACACATCCAATAAAATTTTGAGATAGCCATTTCGTTCAACGTAGTTAAAAAGTCCGGAAATTATGTAATTGAGGATGACACTCGCTCCACAGCCCTCAGGGCAAGGGTTGTAATTTATGGCCTTGGGGCATATAAGGTTTTATTTTATAGAAAGCATTGTCGTAGAAAATTTAAAAAGGAATCATTCGATTGGAATTTTGAAACGGCTAGTGCCCTTTTTAATAGTCGAAAGTGATTGGAGGGCAAGTAACCCCCCTCTCACTCCTATTATTTCCCCAAACACATCCGATCAAAATTTTGACATAATCATTTTTTTTCAACGTAGTTGAAAGGTCCGGAAATAATTTCTTTGAGGATGACAATCCCCTCACAACCCTCGGGGCAAGGATTGTAACTTATGCACTGGGGTATATAAGGCTTGAATAGAAAGCGTTGTCGTAGAAACTTCAAAAAAGGCTCATTATATTGGAAATTGAAAGGGCTAGTGCTCTTTTTAATAGTCGGAAGTGAGTAGAGATGCCTCAGGAGGTCCCATTGCCCACCCCTGCTGCCACCTACAACTTTTTTTACATAATTCACGGATGGTTATGTGTATTGGTCGATTTATTTGATGTTTTATGGTTTTTGTCAGTGAGAATTTGAAAAAAACAGGAATTTTGTCACATTTTTGTATGGTTTTATGGATTTTGTCAGTGAGAATGAAAAAACAGGAAGTTTGTCACATTTATGTCTGTTTTATGGATGTTTATGTGTGTTGATTATTTGACGGTTTTATGGATTTTGTCAGTGAGAATGGAAAAACAGGAACTTTGTCACTTCCTTCTTGTTGTTGTTTTGGGCACGCGATAGAGTCATAAGGGGAACACGTGGTTAATGGGGTCAATGTTGTTGTTGTTGTTTTGGACACGCGATAGAGTCATTAGGGAGAACACGTGGTTAATGGGGTCAATGTTGTTGTTGTTGTTTTGGGCACGCGATAGAGTCATAAGGGGGAACACCTGGTTAATGGGGTCAATGCTATTGTTGTTGTTTTGGGCACGCGATAGAGTCATAAGGGGGAACACCTGGTTAATGGGGACAATGCTATTGTTGTTGTTTTGGGCACGCTCTCAGCGAATGTTATGATCCAGGAATAGATCCAAGTCATTAATGTCTTTGCCTTGGAAACAACTCTTTTGATCGAACTCCAAAGGATATTAATAGCCAAAGGCCATGGAAACAATTCTCCAAGAAACATCTTAGCGATGAATTGTTTTAGCGCGGGAATCAGGTTTCTTATTAATTTGAAATGCATTAGCGCAGAGATGCCAAAAACAAAAGGAACACGCTGAGATTACTTTTAGGGGATTATTTGGGTGAAACTGTTTTAGACATTTTAGGGAATTATTTCGGCGAAACAGTTAAAGATATTTTAAAAGATGATTTTAGAAAAGGTTTTAGAACAGGTTTTGAGTGTGGTCGTTATAGTAAACAAGTTCTATTTGAACAGTGTCGTGAGGTCCTCTACCCCAACCCCAAAGGGCCCCGATCGCCCTACCCCGATCCAAAGGGTTCCAATCCCCATACCCCAATCCAGAAGGAACCCCCCGGTCCCCAAAGGTTCCCAGGGCTCCCACCGGCCCCCCAGACCCTCAAAGGCCCACCCCGGGCCCCCCAAAGGCCCATCGAGCTCCCAAAGGACCAACGGGGTCCCAAAGGCCCTCCACCGGTCCCAAAATGTCCCCCAGGCCCCCAACTGCCCCCCCGGACACCCAAAGGCCCTACCTGTGCCCCAAAGACCTTCCCCCGGCCTCCAAAGGTCCACCGGGCTCCCAAAGGACCAATCGGTCCTCAAGTGCCCCCCAGACCCCCAAAGGCCCTCCCTGTGTCCCAAAGGCCCTCCCCCGGTCCCCAAAGATCCGCTGGGCCAGAGAAGCGCCGCCGGGATGCGCCGTGGGCCAGGAAAGCGCCGCAGGATGTGCCGCAGGGATGCACCGCGGGTCAGGAAAGCGCCACAGGGGATGCGCCGCAGGGAGGTTAGGTTAGGTACCTATGATTTGGGATGGGTGGATTGCTACTTTTGACTTTTCTGAGCTGGATTTCTTAGCCTATCATAGGTTTTTGTTGTCTGAAACCTATAGTTTGGGATGACTAGTTTGCTATTTTTGACTTTTCTGAGCTAGGTTTCTTAGCCGTTCATAGGTGTGTGGTGTCTGAAACCTATGATTTGGGATGTGTAGTTTGCTATTTTCGACTTTTCTGAGCTGGATTTCTTAGCCTTTCATAGGTATGTTTTGTCAGAACATTATGATTTGGGATGTATAGTTTGCTATTTCAGGCTTTTCTGAGCTAAGGTTTTCTAGTATTTCGTAGGTGAATGTTGTCTGAAACCAATAGTTTGGGATGAGTAGTTTGCTATTTTTGACTTTTCTGAGCTAGGTTTCTTAGTCTTTCGTTGGTGTGTGTTGACTGAAACCTATGATTTGGAATATGTAGTTTGCTATTTTTGACTTTTCTGAGCTGGATTTCTTAGTCTTTCATAGGTGTGTGTTGTCTGAAACCTATGATTTGGGATGGGTGGATTGCTACTTTTGACTTTTCTGAGCTGGATTTCTTAGCCTTTCATAGGTGTTTTTTGTCTGAAACCTATAGTTTGGGATGACTAGTTTGCTATTTTTGACTTTTCTGAGCTAGGTTTCTTAGCCGTTCAAATGTGAGTGCTGTCTGAAACCTATGATTTGGGATATGTAATTTGCTATTTTCGACTTTTCATAACCGGATTTCTTAGTCTTTCGTAGGTGTGTGGTGTCTGAAACCTATGATTTGGGGTGTGTGGGTTGCTATTTTTTGACTTTTCTGAGCAGGATTTCTTAGCCATTCGTAGGCGTGTGTTGACTGAAACCTATGATTTGGGATGGTTAATTTGCTATTTTTGACTTTTCTGAGCTAGATTTCTTAGCCTTTCATAGGTGTGTCCTTTCAGAAAATTATGATTTGGGAGGTATAGTTTGCTTTTTGGACTTTTCAGAGCTAGGATTCTTAGTCACTCATAGGTCTTTGTTCTCTGAAACTTCGAGTTTGGGATGAGTAGTTGTCGCTATTTCAGACTTTTCTGAGCTAAGGTTTCTTAGTATTTCGTAGGTGAATGTTGTCTGAAACTTATGATTTGGGATATGTAAATTACTATTTCGGGCTTTTCTGAGTTGGATTTCTTAGTCTTTCATAGGTGTGTGATGTCTGAAACCTATGATTGGGAATGTGTAGTTTGCTATTTTCGACTTTTCTGAGCTAGGTTTCTTAGCCTTTCATAGGTATGTGTTGTCAGAAAATTATGATTTGGGATGTGTAGTTTGCTATTTCAGGCTTTTCTGAGCTAAGGTTTCCTAGTATTTCGTAGGTGTGTGGTGTCTGAAACCTATGATTTGGGGTGTGGGTTGCTATTTTTGACTTTTCTGAACTAGGTTTCTTAGTCTTTCGTTATTTTGTGTTGACTGAAACCTATGATTTGGGATATGTAATTTGCTATTTTTGACTTTTCTGAGCTAGATTTATTAGCCTTTCATAGGTGTGGCCTTTCAGAAAATTATGATTTGGGAGGTATAGTTTGCTTTTTGGACTTTTCAGAGCTAGGATTCTTAGTCACTCATAGGTCTTTGTTCTCTGAAACTTCGAGTTTGGGATGAGTAGTTGGCTATTTCAGACTTTTCTGAGCTAAGGTTTCTTAGTATTTCGTAGGTGAATGTTGTCTGAAACTTATGATTTGGGATATGTAAATTACTATTTCGGGCTTTTCTGAGTTGGATTTCTTAGTCTTTCATAGGTGTGTGATGTCTGAAACATATGATTGGGAATGTGTAGTTTGCTATTTTCGACTTTTCTGAGCTAGGTTTCTTAGCCTTTCATAGGTATGTGTTGTCAGAAAATTATGATTTGGGATGAGTAGTTTGCTATTTCAGGCTTTTCTGAGCTAAGGTTTTCTAGTATTTCGTAGGTGGATGTTGTCTGAAACCAATAGTTTGGGATGAGTAGTTTGCTATTTTGACTTTTCTGAGCTAGGTTTCTTAGTCTTTCGTTGGTGTGTGTTGACTGAAACCTATGATTTGGGATATGTAGTTTGCTATTTTTAACTTTTCTGGGCTGAATTTATTAGCCTTTCATAGGTTTGTGTTGACTGAAACCTATGATTGAGATGAGTGGTTTGCTATTTTTGTCTTTTCTGAGCTAGTTTTCTTAGCCGTTCATAGGTGTGTGTTGTCTGAAACTTATGATTTGGGATGTGTAGTTTGATATTTGAACTTTTCAGAGCTATGATTCTTAGTCCGTCATAGGCGTTTGTTGTCTGAAACTTCTACTTTGGGATGAGTAGTTTCGCTATTTCAGGCTTTTCTGAGCTAAGGTTTCTTAGTCTTTCATAGGTGAATGATGTCTGAAACCTATGATTTGGGATATGTAAATTACTATTTCGGGCTTTTCTGAGTGGGATTTCTTAGTCTTTCATAGATGTGTGTTGTCTGAAACCTATGGTTTGGGATGGGTGGATAGCTACTTTTGACTTTTCTGAGCTGAATTTCTTAGCCTTTCATAGATGTTTGTTGTCTGAAACCTATAGTTTGGGATGACTAGTTTGCTATTTTTTACTTTTCTGAGCTAGGTTTCTTAGCCGTTCATAGGTGAGTGTTGTCTGAAACCTATGATTTGGGATATGTAAATTACTATTTCGGGCTTTTCTGAGTGGGATTTCTTAGTCTTTCATAGGTGTGTGTTGTCTGAAACCTATGATTTGGGATGGATGGATTGCTACTTTTGACTTTTCTGAGCTGGATTTCTTAGCCTTTCATAGGTGTTTGTTGTCTGAAACCTATAGT
>CM051274.1:37410667-37575667 GCA_027921565.1 Artemia sinica
CCACCAGCCCGAATGGTGGAAATCCACTAGCTCGGTATTGGGGTCCCAGTCCACCAGCCTGAACGGTGGAAATTCACTAGCTCAGAATTGGGGTCTTAGTCCACCAGCCTGAATGGTGGAAATCCACTAGCTCAATATTGGGGTCTCAGTCCACCAGTCTGAATGATGGAAATTCACTGTTTAAGTTAGGTTAGGTTAACTTATCATGAGCGCTCATGATAAGTTAACCTAACCTTTTCCGGCGAGTATGGTTAGGTTAGACTAGATTAAGTTAGGTTAGGTTAAGTTAGGTTAGGTTAGCCCATGTACGCTTCACTTAGGTTAGCTTAGGTTTGGTGAGAGACAGGCAAAAAGTTAGGTGTATGATTAGGTTAGGTTAGGTTGGATTAAATTAGGTTAGGTTTTTCCGGCGAGTATGGTTAGGTTAGACTAGATTAAGTTAGTTAGGTTAAGTTAGGTTAGGTTAGCCCATGTACGCTTCACTTAGGTTAGCTTAGGTTAGGTGAGAGACAGGCAAAAAGTTAGGTGTATGATTAGGTTATGTTAGGTTAGATTAAATTAGGTTAGGTTAAGTTAGGTTAGGCTAGGTTAGCCTACGTACGCGCACGTACGTAGGCTAACCTAGCCTAACCTAACTAGCCGGAAAAGGTTAGGTTAACTTATCATGAGCGCTCATGATAAGTTAACCTAACCTAACTTAAACAGTGAATTTCCATCATTCAGACTGGTGGACTGAGACCCCAATATTGAGCTAGTGGATTTCCACCATTCAGGCTGGTGGACTAAGACCCCAATTCTGAGCTAGTGAATTTCCACCGTTCAGGCTGGTGGACTGGGACCCCGATACTGAGCTAGTGGATTTCCACCATTCGGGCTGGTGGACTAAGACCCCAATTTTTCAACTCTTGCATTTCATGACAGAAATTCAAATGAACTTCGAAAAATCAAGAGAATGTAACTGTGAGAAGGTAAAGCACAACAAGTCACTACTGAAATATTCCAACTCTTGCATTTCACGACAGAAATTCAAAATGAAATTTGAAAAATTAAGACAATGTAACTGTGATATGGTAAGTGTGTAAGTTTTTGTGTGTGTGTAAGTTTTGGCGTGTGTGTGTGTAAGTTTTCGTGTGTGTGCGTAAGTTTTCGTGTGTGTGTGTGTGTAAGTTTTTGTGTGTGTGTGTAAGTTTTTGTGCGTGTGTGTAAGTTTTTGTGTGTGTAAGTTTTTGTGTGCATGTAAGTTTTTGTGCGCATGTAAGTTTTTGCGTGTGGGTGTAAGTTTTTGTGTGTGTGTGTTTGTAAGTTTTTGTGTGTCTAAGCTTTTGTGTGTGTAAGTTTTGACGTGTGTGTGTGTGTAAGTTTTTGTGTGCATGTAAATTTTCATGTGCATGTGTAAGTGTGTGTGTGTGTGTGTGTGTGTGTGTGTGTGTGTGTGTGTGTGTGTGTGTGTGTGTGTGTGTGTGTGTGTGTGTGTGTGTGTGTGTGTGTGTGTGTGTGTGTGTGTGTGTGTGTGTGTGTGGTGTGTGTGTGTGTGTGTGTGTGTGTGTGTGTGTGTGTGTGGTGTGTGTGTGTGTGTGTGTGTGTGTGTGTGTGTGTGTGTGTGTGTGTGTGTGTGTGTGTGTGTAAGTTTTTGTGTGTGTGTGTAAGTTTTTGTGCGTGTGTGTAAGTTTTTGTGTGTGTGTAAGTTTTTGTGTGCATGTAAGTTTTTGTGTTCATGTAAGTTTTTGCATGTGGGTGTAAGTTTTTGTGTGTGTGTGTGTAAGTTTTTGTGTGTCTAAGCTTTTGTGTGTGGGTGTAAGTTTTTGTGTGTGTGTTTGTAAGTTTGTGTGTGTGTTTGTTTGTGTGTGTGTGTAAGTTTTGTGTGTGTGTGTGTGTGTGTAAGTTTTTGTGTGTGTAAGTTTTGGCGTGTGTGTGTGAGTTTTCGTGTGTGTGTGTGTGTAAGTTTTGTGTGTGTGTGTGTTTGTAAGTTTTTGTGCGTGTGTGTGTGAGTTTTTGTTGTGTTCATGTGTAAGTTTTTTTTTGTGTGTGTGTGTGTGTGTGTGTAAGTTTTTGTGTGTGTGCAAGTTTTGGCGTGTGTGTGTAAGTTTTCGTGTGTGTATGTGTGTGTGTGAGTTTTGTGTGTGTGTGTGTGTGTGTGTGTGTAAGTTTTTGTGTGCATGTAAGTTTTTGTGTGCATGTAAGTTTTCATGTGCATGTGTAAGTTTTTGTGTGTGTGCGTGTGTGTGTGTGTGTGTAAGTTTTTGTGTGTGTGTAAGTTTTGGCGTGTGTGTGTAAGTTTTCGTGTGTGTGTGTGTGTGTGAGTTTTGTGTGTGTGTGTGTGTGTGTGTGTGTGTGTGTGTGTGTGTGTGTGTGTGTGTGTGTGTTTGTATGTGTGTGTGTGTGTGTGTGTGTGTGTGTGTGTGTGTGTGTGTGTGTGTGTGTGTGTGTGTGTGTGTGTCTGTGTGTAAGTTTTTGTGTGCATGTAAGTTTTTGTGTGCATGTAAGTTTTCGTGTGCATGTGTAAGTTTTTGTGTGTGTGTGTGTGTGTGTGTAAGTTTTTGTGTGCGTGTAAGTTTTGGCATGTGTGTGTAAGTTTTCGTGTGTGTGTGTGTGTAAGTTTTCATGTGTGTGTGTGTAAGTTTTTGTGTGTGTGTGTGTGTGTGTAAGTTTTCGTGTGTGTGTGTAAGTTTTCGTGTGTGTGTGTAAGTTTTTGTGTGTGCGTGTAAGATTTTGTGTGTGTGTAAGTTTTTGTGTGCATGTAAGTTTTTATGTGCATGTAAGTTTTCGTGTGCATGTGTAAGTTTTTTGTGTGTGTGTGTGTGTGTGTGTGTGTGTGTGTGTGTGTGTGTGTGTGTGTGTGTGTGTGTGTGTGTGTGTGTGTGGTGTGTGTGTGTGTGTGTGTGTGTGTGTGTGTGTGTGTGTGTGTGTGTGTGTGTGTGTGTGTGTGTGTGTGTGTGTGTGTGTGTGTGTGTGTGTGTGTGTGCATAAGTTTTCGTGTGTGTGTGTAAGTTTTTGTGTGTGTGTGTAAGTTTTTGTGTGTGTGTGTAAGTTTTAGTGTGTGTGTAAGTTTATGTGTACATGTAAGTTTTTGTGTGCATGTAAGTTTTTGCGTGTGGGTGTAAGTTTTTGCGTGTGTGTGTAATTTTTTTTTTTGTGTGTGTGTGTGTGTAAGTTTTTGTGTGTCTAAGCTTTTGTGTGTGTTAGTTTTGACGTGTGTGTGTGTGTGTAAGTTTTCGTGTGTGTGTGTGTGTGTGTGTGTGTGTAAGTTTTTCTGTGAAGAAAACTAGCTCAGAAAAGACAAAAATAGCAAACCACTCATCTCAATCATAGGTTTCAGTCAACACACACCTATGAAAGGCTAATAAATCCAGCCCAGAAAAGTCAAAAATAGCAAACTACATAACCCAAATCATAGGTTTCTGAAAGGACACACCTATGAAAGGCTAAGAAATCTAGCTCAGAAAAGTCAAAAATAGCAAACTAGTCATCCCAAACTATAGGTTTCAGACAACAAACACCTATGAAAGGCTAAGAAATCCAGCTCAGAAAAGTCAAAAGTAGCAATCCATCCATCCCAAATCATAGGTTTCAGACAACACACACCAACGAAAGACTAAGAAATCTAGCTTAGAAAAGCCCGAAATAGTAATTTACATATCCCAAATCATAGGTTTCAGACAACACTCACCTATGAACGGCTAAGAAACCTAGCTCAGAAAAGTAAAAAATAGCAAACTAGTCATCCCAAACTATAGGTTTCAGACAACAAACATCTATGAAAGGCTAAGAAATTCAGCTCAGAAAAGTCAAAAGTAGCAATCTACCCATCCCAAACCATAGGTTTCAGACAACACACATCTATGAAAGACTAAGAAATCCCACTCAGAAAAGCCCGAAATAGTAATTTACATATCCCAAATCATAGGTTTCAGACATCATTCACCTATGAAAGACTAAGAAACCTTAGCTCAGAAAAGCCTGAAATAGCGAAACTACTCATCCCAAAGTAGAAGTTTCAGACAACAAACGCCTATGACGGACTAAGAATCATAGCTCTGAAAAGTTCAAATATCAAACTACACATCCCAAATCATAAGTTTCAGACAACACACACCTATGAACGGCTAAGAAAACTAGCTCAGAAAAGACAAAAATAGCAAACCACTCATCTCAATCATAGGTTTCAGTCAACACACACCTATGAAAGGCTAATAAATTCAGCCCAGAAAAGTTAAAAATAGCAAACTACATATCCCAAATCATAGGTTTCAGTCAACACACACCAACGAAAGACTAAGAAACCTAGCTCAGAAAAGTCAAAAATAGCAAACTACTCATCCCAAACTATTGGTTTCAGACAACATCCACCTACGAAATACTAGAAAACCTTAGCTCAGAAAAGCCTGAAATAGCAAACTACACATCCCAAATCATAATTTTCTGACAACACATACCTATGAAAGGCTAAGAAACCTAGCTCAGAAAAGTCGAAAATAGCAAACTACACATTCCCAATCATATGTTTCAGACATCACACACCTTGAAAGACTAAGAAATCCAACTCAGAAAAGCCCGAAATAGTAATTTACATATCCTAAATCATAAGTTTCAGACAACATTCACCTACGAAATACTAAGAAACCTTAGCTCAGAAAAGTCTGAAATAGCCAACTACTCATCCCAAACTCGAAGTTTCAGAGAACAAAGACCTAAGAGTGACTAAGAATCCTAGCTCTGAAAAGTGCAAAAAGCAAACTATACCTCCCAAATCATAATTTTCTGAAAGGCCACACCTATGAAAGGCTAATAAATCTAGCTCAGAAAAGTCAAAAATAGCAAACTACATATCCCAAATCATAGGTTTCAGTCAACACAAACCAACGAAAGACTAAGAAACCTAGCTCAGAAAAGTCAAAAATAGCAACCCACACCCCAAATCATAGGTTTCAGACACCACACACCTACGAAAGACTAGAAAACCTTAGCTCAGAAAAGCCTGAAATAGCAAACTACACATCCCAAATCATAATTTTCTGACAACACATACCTATGAAAGGCTAAGAAACCTAGCTCAGAAAAGTCGAAAATAGCAAACTACACATTCCCAATCATAGGTTTCAGACATCACACACCTATGAAAGACTAAGAAATCCAACTCAGAAAAGCCCGAAATAGTAATTTACATATCCCAAATCATAAGTTTCAGACAACATTCACCTACGAAATACTAAAAAACCTTAGCTCAGAAAAGTCTGAAATAGCCAACTACTCATCCCAAACTCGAAGTTCCAGAGAACAAACACCTATGAGTGACTAAGAATCCTAGCTCTGAAAAGTCCAAAAAGCAAACTATACCTCCCAAATCATAATTTTCTGAAAGGACACACCTATGAAAGGCTAAGAAATCTAGCTCAGAAAAGTCAAAAATAGCAAATTAACCATCCCAAATCATAGGTTTCAGTCAACACACGCCTACGAATGGCTAAGAAATCCTGCTCAGAAAAGTAAAAAAATAGCAACCCACACACCCCAAATCATAGGTTTCAGACACCACACACCTACGAAAGACTAAGAAATCCGGTTATGAAAAGTCGGAAATAGCAAATTACATATCCCAAATCATAGGTTTCAGACAACACTCACATATGAACGGCTAAGAAACCTAGCTCAGAAAAGTCAAAAATAGCAAACTAGTCATCCCAAACTATAGGTTTCAGACAAAAAACACCTATGAAAGGCTAAGAAATCCAGCTCAGAAAAGTCAAAAGTAGCAATCCACCCATCCCAAATCATAGGTTTCAGACAACACACACCTATGAAAGACTAAGAAATCCAGCTCAGAAAAGTCAAAAATAGCAAACTACATATCCCAAATCATAGGTTTCAGTCAACACACACCAACGAAAGACTAAGAAACCTAGCTCAGAAAAGTCAAAAATAGCAAACTACTCATCCCAAACTATTGGTTTCAGACAACATTCACCTACGAAATACTAGAAAACCTTAGCTCAGAAAAGCCTGAAATAGCAAACTATACATCCCAAATCATAATGTTCTGACAACACATACCTATGAAAGGCTAAGAATTCCAGCTCATAAAAGTCGAAAATAGCAAACTACACATCCCAAATCATAGGTTTCAGACACCACACACCTATGAACGGCTAAGAAACCTAGCTCAGAAAAGTCAAAAATAGCAAACTAGTCATCCCAAACTATAGATTTCAGACAACAAAAACCTATGATAGGCTAAGAAATCCAGCTCAGAAAAGTCAAAAGTAGCAATCCACCCATCCCAAATCATAGGTACCTAACCTAACCTCCCTGCGGCGCATCCCCTGTGGCGCTTTCCTGACCCGCGGCGCATCCCTGCGGCACATCCTGCGGCGCTTTCCTGGCCCACGGCACATCCCGGCGGCGCTTCTCTGGCCCGGGGGATCTTTGGGGACCGGGGGAGGGCCTTTGGGGCACAGGGAGGGCCTTTGGGGGTCTGGGGGGCACTTGAGGACCGATTGGTCCTTTGGGAGCCCGGTGGACCTTTGGAGGCCGGGGGAAGGTCTTTGGGGCACAGGTAGGGCCTTTGGGTGTCCGGGGGGGGCAGTTGGGGCCCTGGGGGACATTTTGGGACCGATGGAGGGCCTTTGGGACCCCGTTGGTCCTTTGGGAGCTCGATGGGCCTTTGGGGGGCCCGGGGTGGGCCTTTGAGGGTCTGGGGGGGCCGGTGGGAGCCCTGGGAACCTTTGGGGACCGGGGGGTTCCTTCTGGATTGGGGTATGGGGATTGGAACCCTTTGGATCGGGGTAGGGCGATCGGGGCCCTTTGGGGTTGGGGTAGAGGACCTCACGACACTGTTCAAATAGAACTTGTTTACTATAACGACCACACTCAAAACCTGTTCTAAAACCTTTTCTAAAATCATCTTTTAAAATATTTCTAACTGTTTCGCCGAAATAATTCCCTAAAATGTCTAAAACAGTTTCACCCAAATAATCCCCTAAAAGTAATCTCAGCGTGTTCCTTTTGTTTTTGGCATCTCTGCGCTAATGCATTTCAAATTAATAAGAAACCTGATTCCCGCGCTAAAACAATTCATCGCTAAGATGTTTCTTGGAGAATTGTTTCCATGGCCTTTGGCTATTAATATCCTTTGGAGTTCGATCAAAAGAGTTGTTTCCAAGGCAAAGACATTAATGACTTGGATCTAATCCTGGATCATAACATTCGCTGAGAGCGTGCCCAAAACAACAACAATAGCATTGTCCCCATTAACCAGGTGTTCCCCTTATGACTCTATCGCGTGCCCAAAACAACAACAATAGCATTGACCCCATTAACCAGGTGTTCCCCCTTATGACTCTATCGCGTGCCCAAAACAACAACAACAACATTGACCCCATTAACCACGTGTTCTCCCTAATGACTCTATCGCGTGTCCAAAACAACAACAACAACATTGACCCCATTAACCACGTGTTCCCCTTATGACTCTATCGCGTGCCCAAAACAACAACAAGAAGGAAGTGACAAAGTTCCTGTTTTTCCATTCTCACTGACAAAATCCATAAAACCGTCAAATAATCAACACACATAAACATCCATAAAAACAGACATAAATGTGACAAACTTCCTGTTTTTTCATTCTCACTGACAAAATCCATAAAACCATACAAAAATGTGACAAAATTCCTGTTTTTTCAAATTCTCACTGACAAAAACCATAAAACATCAAATAAATCGACCAATACACATAACCATCCGTGAATTATGTAAAAAAAGTTGTAGGTGGCAGCAGGGGTGGGCAATGGGACCTCCTGAGGCATCTCTACTGAAGTGATTGGAGGGCAACTAACCCCCCTCTTACGCCCACCATTTCTCCAAGCACATCCAATAAAAATTTTGAGATAGTAATTTTCTTCAACTGAGTTGAAAGTTATGGAAATTAGGTCTTTGAGGATAACCCCCCCCCCCATCTCAGCCCTAAGGCCAAGGGTTGTAAGTTGTGCCCTGGGGGCATATAAGGTTTTTATTGAAAGTGTTGTCGTAGAAACTTCAAAAGAGCTCATTCGATTGGAAATTGAAAGGGCTAGTGCCTTTTTTAATAGTTGAAGGTGATTGGAGAGCAACTAACACCCCTCTTACGTCCACCATTTCCCCAAATACATCCAATCAAAATGTTGAGATTGCCATTTTGTGTAACGTATTTGAAAGTTGTGCTTAGTTGCAAGTGTTGTAATTTATGGCCAGGAGGCATTTAAGGTGCTTATAGAAATCGTTGTACTAAACAGATTTTTTTTGCGAATGGTAGTTTTCTGTTTCAGGTCAAATAGAGGAGGTATGAGACTAAATTAAACACTATTATTTGTGTCCAGATTTTTAAAAGGGTGTATGTTGTTAAAAATTGCTGAAAATTTTGCTCCAGCATACAAATAGCAGGCCAAACTATAAAGTCTTAAAAAAAGAAAAGATTTAAAGTATAATTTTCTTTTCAGAGGCAACGCTGTAGCGTTGCCTATAGTAAATGCCATACGACTCAAACGTTTTATTATTTATTTATTTATTATTTATTTTTTTCCAAGAGATACTCCATATGGAGGGGGTCGTCGTAGAAACTTCAAGTGGGGCTCATTCAATTGAAAATCTAGAGTTCTAGTGCCCTTTTTAATAGTTGAAAATGATTGGAGGGCAACTAGCCCCCCACCGCCAATCATTCCCCCAAACACATCCAATCAAAATTTTGAGATAGCCATTTTGTTCAGCTTAGTTGATTTCCAGATGGAAAATATATTTTTGAGGAGGACACTCCCCCACAACCCTCAAGGCAAGGGTTTTAAGCTATGTCCTGGGGGCATATAAGGTTTTTATAGAAGGCGTTGTCGTAGAAACTTCAAAACAGGCTCAGTGAATTGGAAATTCAAAGGGCTAGTGCCCTTTTTAATAGTCGAAAGTGATTGGGAGGCAACTAGCCCCCCCCACGCCCATCATTTCCCAAAACACATCCAATCAAAATTTTGAGATAGCCATTTTGTTCAGCTTAGTTGATTTCCAGATAGAAAATATGTTTTTGAGGAGGATACTCCCCCCCAACCCTCAAGGCAAGGGTTTTAAGCTATGTCCTGGGGGCATATAAGGTATTTATAGAAGGCGTTGTCGCAGAAACTTCAAAAAAGGCTCATTCGATTGGAAATTCAAAGGGATAGTGCCCTTTTTAATAGTCGAAAGTGATTGGAGGGCAACTAGCCCCCCCCCCCTCGCGCCCATCATTCCCCCAAACACATCCAATCAAAATCTTGAGATAGCCATTTTGTTCAGCTTAGTTGATTTCCAGATAGAAAATATGTTTTTGAGGAGGGCACTCCCCCAGAACCCTTAGGGCAAGGGTTTTAAGTTATGCCCTGGGCGCATATAAGGTTTTATAGAAGGCGTTGTCGTAGAAACTTCAAAAAAGGCTCATTTGATTGGAAATTCAAAGGGCTAGTGCCCTTTTTAATAGTCAAAAGTGATTGAAGGTTAACTATCCCCCCCCAGACTAAAAAATCCTGGATCCACCCCTGGTGTAAGGGCACTATAAATTTTAATTTGTAATTCAATGAACCCCGTTCCAAAGCTTATGCGACCACCTCTTCCACATAAAGTGCCCCTGGAAAAATGCCCCATAAAGTGCCCCTGGAAAGTATTAGTTCACTGAACCCTTATGGCTCATTACCTAGGTAACGCTATAGTATTGCTTCTCACCTAAAAAGTTGAGTAGAAATGTCAGCATCCATTTTTATGAATATCCGAAATTATCTGAGGGGAATATGTTTGGGGGAGCATATTTCACGGCTGGGATATTCCTGCTGGGTGGAACTTAACACGGGGAAATTATCAGCAGGGAAAGAAAATGTTCTTTGAGGGAGGAGGAAATTCCCAGGGGTGGGTTTTCCAAATGTGAATTATTCAGGGGGGGGGACAACTAAACCCATTCGATAATATTCTAAATTTTACATCTGAAAGTAACCGGAATAAAGAATCAACGGAAATGTCAGAGATAGCACTTCAGGTTCCTTTGGACGATTTTGTTCGTGTCTTTTGAAAAAAGGCATTTTCAAAAGACAGATTATTTTCATTTGTATTGGTTTCTCTGTAGCTGCTAAATTATGCATGCGAGGTGCGAGACTTCCCCCCACTACTGTCTCCGCTAATGTTTCAGTTTTTATCTCAAGGCTTAAAATGAACGCAATGCGATAAAAGTATAACTCAAAATAATATATATATAGAATAATATATGCACATAACACGGAAAAATTAATAAAAATTGCATATTACGAGTTGAGTCTCACCCAAATGATGGGCCAGGGGGCTCACCATTCCACAATCTATGAAATCAATCCTGCAATAACTGAAAATAAAAAGTATTTTTGAGTTTTTAACGTCTTGCACAACTCAAACAGTCCAATATTTCTACAGCCCAATGAGTCTTTCTAATTTCCTAAATCGGGAACGGAGGAGATAAGTGAAGTTCCGCCCCGTATTGGATGAGTCTCCAACCTCACCCTCCCCCTCTCCTACTTTCTACGCTACAGTTTTCTTCTTTATGCCAACTACGCCGCCCCCATCCCAAAGACTTTAGTAATAAGGTAAAGTTTTGTATAGGAAGAACACATAGTAAATCTAATATAATTATCCAATTATAAGGTTAAAATACATACTCTGTGATAGATGCAATATTGCTTTGGCACACTAAATCCTATTAAGGTCAATTCCAAACAGTCGTGATCCCTTTGCGTCAGCAAGTGAAATGGTCAAAACACCCTTATTGGAGCTGTTTTTTTAATCCATTCATTGTTGTCAATCGCTGTCCACAAGTTATGGAAGGTGTCTATTGTTCATATATAAGGTTTTATCAAAGAGGTAATCGTATAGTCTTTGAAAAAAACCTCATTCGATTTAAATTGAAAGTTCTAGATCCGTTTTTTAAAGTCAAGAATAATCGGACAGAAAGCAACCCCCCCCATGCCATAAAAACTTGAAACTTTTTGCCATAAAAAACGAACAAAAATTAATTAAAAAAACTTTCCGAAAAATAAGTTTTTCAAAGAAAAGTAAAGGCCAACAAACTTAAGCTCATGAGATACAAATACCTGTTAAAATTCAAACTCAAAACGACCAGAAATTACTATTAAATAATAAATGAAACCCAAAACGAACAGAAATTAAATAAACAATCATAGCAAAAAACACACAACAAGTAATAATAAAAATGAATAAAAAGATCTTAAAGCGGGTAATGCTTAGATTGAATATTAAAATCAAACTTAAAAGGAAAAAAATAGTTTGCTATTAAAGTATAAATGAAACTTAAAACGTACAGAAATTAAATAAACTATCAATGCGAACAAACATACAATATATATATTAATGTAAATGAATAAATAAATTTTAAAACGAGTTAAACTTAAATTGAATATGCAAATCAAGTTTGAATCGAATAAAAATAACTACAAACAAGAGTTTGGGTATTGCCTCACTGCAAAAGCCTAAAACCTACTGCGTCATTGGGGCTTTACTGAAAACGAAGTATATTACAAATGTTTTTTTTGTACTTAATATTGAAAATAAATATTAAAACTACAGTAAAATTTTGAACTGATGAGCTTTCAGCAATTAATATTATTATACATCAAATATTCAGTTTAATTTATTAGTTCTTTCCAAGATTGGTCAAGACAAATATGGTTTCACTACAAACAAAATTTGTATACTGCCCCCTTCTTTAACTGTAAAAACCTAAAGCCTTCTGCGTCATTGGTGCTTCACTGGAAACGAATTACTCGTATATTACAAATATATTCTTTTCCAGTTCTTACAGCATTTAAAATGAAAATAAAAATTACAGTGAAAAAAAAAAATCTGGAACTGATGGATCTCTCAACAATTAATATCATTATATATCTAATATTCAATTTGATTTTGTTGATACTTTCCAAGACTGTTCAAGACTCATATAGTTTTCAGTAAGGCGCAAATGACGCAGTAGGTTTTAGGCTTCTGCAGTGAGGTGATACCCAAACTCTTGTTTGTAGTTATTTTTATTCGATTCAAACTTGATTTGCATATTCAGTTTAAGTTTCACTTGTTTTAATATTTATTTATTCATTTACATTAATATATATATTGCATGTTTGTTCGCATTGACTGTTTATTTAATTTCTGTTCGTTTTAAGTTTCATTTATACTTTAATAGCAAACTATTTTTTTTCGTTTTAAGCTTGATTTTCATATTCAACCTAAGCATTACTCGCTTTAAGATCTATTTATTCATTTCTATTATTACTTGTTGTATGTTTTTTGCTATGATTGTTTATTTAATTTCTGTTCGTTTTGGGTTTCATATATTCTTTAATAGTAGTTTCTGGTCGTTTTGAGTTTGAATTTTAACAGGTATTTGTATCTCCTGAGCTTAAGTTTAAAATGGCCTTTACTTTTCTTTGAAAAACTTATTTTTCGGAAATTTTTTTAAATTAATTCCCTGAAAAGACTATGTCAATATAAAACGAACAGAAATTAAACAAAAAAACTTTATCCACAAAATAAGTTTTTCAAAGAAAAGTAAAGAACTCCATTAAACCAAAAATGAGCAAAAATAAAATCAAATAATCTACCAAGCGTGAAACTACCACAGATCAGCATAGATAAATAAATGAAACCCAAAACGAACAGAAATTACAATAAATAACCAAGACCAACTCAAAACAAGCAGAAATTAACATGGGTTGGGCTCAAAACCCCCATGGCTTCCCAAGGCCAGAACATAATTTGCGCTTTACGGAAAAAAATACAAATGAATATGCATTGTCAGTTTAATATACATATACTGATATTTAGTAATCAAAATTTTAATATTATTTGATTTATTAAAGTTATAAAAGTAAAAACATTATTTTTTGTAAAACGTTAGCTTTGTAACAGTAAAAACATTAACTTTTGGTTTTCTTTTTTAAGGTTTTTGAATTGTTGTAATCCCTTGTTAAAATATATACGAATATTTTTGCAATTATCCGTTTTTGCTCTTTCTGAAATTCAATGTCTTTTCATACTGAATCTACTCAAAAATATTTGGTTAATATAGCAAGTCCTATTTCTAACAACGATTTCTACTAAGCTTCAAGTTTTTGGTTTTCTATTTTAAAGTTTTGAAATTGTTGTAATCCCTTGTCAAAATATATACAAATATTATTGCAATTATCCGTTTTTGCTCTTTCCGAAATTCAATGTCTTTTCATACTGAATCTGCTCAAAAATATTTGGTTAATATAGCAAGTCCTATTTCTAACAACGATTTCTACTAAGCTTCAAGTTTTTGGTTTTCTATTTTAAGGTTTTGAAATTGTTGTAAGATAAGATAAGATTTATTGCTGAAAAATGGCTATCACAAGCCCAAAAGGGCTGAATTCGCACTTTAGCGTCAAATACAGCGAAAAAAGGACAACAAAAACAAACAATCAAACAACAACAGAAAATTATAAAAAGGTCAATGTCAAATCGTTAAAAACGTTAAAATATATACGAATATTTTTGCAATTATCCGTTTTTGCTCTTTCCGAAATTCAATGTCTTTTCATACTGAATCTACTCAAAAATATTTGGTTAATATAGCAAGTCCTATTTCTAACAACGATTTCTACTAAGCTTCAAGTTTTTGGTTTTCTATTTTAAGGTTTTGAAATTGTTGTACTCCCTTGTCAAAATATATACAAATATTTTTGCAATTACCAGTTTTTTGCTCTTTAAGCAATTTAATGTACTTCTCCATACCTGAAAATCATTAATTTTTCCTCATAAATGTGACAAGTGTGACAGCGTCATCGCAATGCTGATGCATGCCTATATAAAACGATGTCACTCACATTAATTTTTTTTCCCAAACTAAGACTCTTAACGAATTTTATCAAACATCTGCCAGAATATACCAGAATAACAATTTTCCCGAAACAACGATTTCTACTAAGCTTCAAGATGTTTGTTTTCTTATTTAAGGTTTTGGGATTGCTGTAATCCTTTGTCAAAATATATATAAATATTTGTGGAATTGCCAGTTTATTGCTCTTTGCGCAATTTTATGTCTTTTCATACTGGGTCTTTTCAAACATATTTGATTATTAAGCAAGTACAATTTCTAACAGCGATTTCTGCTAAGCTTCAAACTTTTGGTTTTATTTTGGTTAAAACTTTAAGGTTTTGAATTGTTGTAATCCCTTGTTAAAATAGATACAAATATTTTTGCAATTACCAGTTTTTTGTTCTTTAGGCAATTTAATGTCTTTTCATACTGCGGTCTATTCAAGGATATTTGATTATCAGAGGTTTTTATTCCAAAATTAAGGTTTTTAACGAATTTTCCCGGACTTCTGACCTATCTAGATAGTTTTTTTTTATGCGAGAATATCCCGAGATACCAATATTCCCCAAAAATATGGAGGCATTTTCGAGAAGCAAAATAAATATACAGTTATTGCTCAAGTATAAAGGTAATATATATATATATATATATATATATATATATATGTATTATAGATATACATATATATATATATATATATATATATATATATATATATATATATATATATATATATATATATATATATATATATATATATATATATATATATATATATAATATATATATATATATATATATATATATATATATATATATATATATATATACATATATATATATATATATATATATATATATATATATATATATATATATATATATATATATATATATATATATATATATATATATATATATATATATATATATATATACTAAATTTTAATTTTACTAAAAATTTTAGTATATATAAAAAAAAACTATGGAACGCAATTTTCTCTGGAAAATATCCACTGGAAAATATCAGCAATAAAAGGAGGAAATTATCATCAAGTCACTAAAGGTGTACGGAAATTTGATTTTACATACGAGAGGACTCTTATTCAATAATACTTTTGTAGCAGAGCCGTGCCAAATATTTGTTTTTGGATTAAGAGGTAAAAGGGCATGTACATCCTTTTTTTTTTTTTTTTTTTTTTTGCAGACAGGTTTAGTTTTATTTAGAAGGAGCTTTTTTGGGATAGTCTATCTCTTTTAGTGGCTCCAGGCTGTAACTTGGCTAATTAATTTTGAGGAACACTATCCCCCAAAAAGGGTGCGTCTTGGCAATCCATTTTTTCTTTTCTCCACTTCCGCAAAACTGATCCTGAGGTCAAATATAGAGCTCCTAATGTTGGATAACCATCCTTAGAAAGGAACAATGCAGACGTGGGAAAAAGAGAAAGAAAGGATAACTGGGCGGTCAGAACTGACCAAGGGGCTATAGACTAAAAGGGTTTGGTGAACATAATATCTCATTTGACTGTTTCAAAATCATAATTGAACAGATAATAAATTTTCTATTCTGCAGTGTTAATCGGAAAACTGTATCGAAAACATAGTACCAGGAAAAATTTTATTGATGTAAATATTTCTGTAATAATAAATTTTGTTATATTTTCATTATCTTCTTGTTCCATTAAATCTTTTGTTTTCAAATGCAAGGAAAATTGACAATTAAATAAACATCCTGGGGCAAAAATTTGCAATTTTATGAATAAGTTTATTGAAGACTAATTAACGGGCAAGCCACACTCTAAATCCCTTAGGAAACACAATTTTTTTAAATATATTTCTGACAACCTTTTTAGTTCTACTATTTAAGTTCGACATCCTCCAGTGTCAGTTTTCTTTTCAGTGTTACATAGCATAGAAACTTGTAGTATAGAATAGTAAGGAAGTGGTGTAGAACTTTTATTCATTCCTTTCAAACGTATAAAAAACTGACCATTAAATAAAGTTTTAGTGGAATCAATTTGCTATATTTTAGCCGACCTTAACGTCACTATGGCGATGATCCCCCATATTTTTAATTTTTACTAGAAGACTATCCGTTTAGGAAAGTGATCCTTTTCGAAGATCAAACTTATAAATGTGACATTAAATAGATATATTGAGTTACCGAAACTGAATTTGAAATATCAATAGCTGTCATTCAATGAATTATAAGTCATTATATTAGAAAAGATGCTCGAGTATGTTTTGGAAAAAAAAATGATATAAGGCTTTGGTACTATAAATGCTCTAAGACCAAATTATATTGCCCTTAATTTTGCAATATTTTAATGAATAAAACTAGTTTTCAGTAAAGCAGAAATGACGTTTCTGTAAAGCAGTAATGACGTTTCTGTAAAGCAGAAATGACGTTTAACCGGTATATGCTTCTTTTCTTTGTTATATCTATTTATGATGAGCTGTGTGTAAAAGCTGTGCTTCCACTATTTCTGAGCTTTTTGAGATTTTCTCTACCCAATTCTCCCTAACAATTAACTGTGTCAAAGATGACAATTTTGTACTCCGTGTTTTTGGCGAGATTTCGAAGCACCCAAATGCCATTTGGGCAAATTCGACCATAGTGAAAGTAGTATATAAAAGATTTAATTTGTGAGTAAATCGATCTCTTGGTTTGGATGTAATATGTATTGGACCAATTTTAGAAATAAAAGCTATCAGACAAATAAATGTAGTCATACAGCAAGGCGCATAGATCGAGTTGTGATTGAAATTACTAGCAATATAAGCTTATTCCTCCTATTTTAAGCTTATTTTTACTTATTTTTTGAAGCCACCCCACACGGTTGGGAGACTTTGGATGTCCCCTGGGGTGACAGTCGACGCATTAAAATAGCTTTCATTTGTTCCAATACAGACCCAGATGAACGTCCAACAGAATATTCAAATAAAAACAAGCAGTAAGGACAGCTGATAAACGATTAAAATACAAAAAGTCAAACATGGCCGGCAAAGTTCTAATAAATATTGCAGGACGAAAGATCGCATTCAAATACATAGAAGCTTTTTGGTATTTTGATTGTACTACTACCTTTTGAGGGATTGAGTCTAGTAAGCATATCAGGTTTGCAGAGTAAGCTATTTGTTCCACCTCTCGAAACTAGAAATTATTCGTGTGTTTTCTGAGGAAAGTCAGTTCAACTTCGTGTTTGGCATTTTATAACGCCTTAGCAGGGAAGAATATATGTATTTTGTTTTTTTGTGGCCCTTAACCAAGAGAATCAAAGATTTAAAGTCGAACTGGCCAGCCATGACAAAACAAATTGGGAAAACATAAAAGTCAAGAAAAAAACAGGGGAATTACGGCCAGTAGAAGGGAAGAAAAAGACAAACCATCAAACAATCAAAAATAAAATTTATAACTAAAAAAAAAATTAACAAAATAAAAAAACCAATATAGGCTATATATATATATATACATATATATATATATATATATATATATATATATATATATATATATATATATATATATATATATATATATATATATATATATATATATATATATATATATATATATATATATATATATATATATATATATATATATATATATATATATATATATATATATATATATATATATATATATATATATATATATATATATATACATATATATATATATATATATATTCTATTAATACCACCGTGATACACCATAGAGTATTTATATCAGTAATTATGAGTGATTCTCGTGAGCACACAAAAGCAATTGGTATTGGTTTGATTCTTATTTTCCTACTGTTTTTAATTTTAGATTTTATAGATTATCTTAGATTTTATCTTAACTACAAACTTAACTTTTAACTAGTTTTTTTCAATAATAGCAATAGAGAGGCCTAGTTTTATGCCTGCGAAGCAGATGACGTTTAGTTAGTCTTTTCCTTCTCTTCTACTGGCCATAGACTCGTTGTTTTGTTCTTCATTTTGGGTTTTTTCTCTCTTTTTTTTTACCAATAGAAAAAATTACAAGAAAAACCAATAGTAAGACAGCCTAGGTCCTCTAACCCTTCAGGTGCCTTAGAGTTAAACGATCTGTCAAAAATTTTGGCCTCCACCGTGAAGTTACATTCTCTATCGTCATGGTCTGATTCTCTCTGTTGGTTTTGAACAGAAGCCTGAGCTTTTCTTTATGGTTGTCTAGCTGTTTTTCTGGCTTGGTGACCACACTTGTCCGTCTTTTTCTTTGCTTTTCCATGAGTTATTTTTTCTTCTGAAGTACACGTCACCATTCAAAATTTTAACTTTCGAGCAGTATCCATGACCTGTAGTTGTATTTCCATCAACCCTCGGGAATGCTGTTCTGGTTGACTCAGAGCAGGACTTCCAGCAAGGAGGTTTTGGTGTCTAAAGCTTGAAATTTCAAAAGTTTATTTTTCAACTGATCCTCCCAGTAAGAGCGGTCTGTCAGTAACCGAAGAAAGAAAGAAAGCAACTTGAGGGAAAATATCACGACTAAAATGGACACATTTACTTGCTCAATTAATAAAAATTGCTAACGGGCCATTTCTGTAAATATGACTCACGAAACAGTTCTATCACTCGTAAATATAGACGACAGATTATGACCTAGCTATTCGTTCAGTTTTGTTTTAGATCCCAGTTCTTAGATCCGAACACTCAAACGTCCAGAGAATGTGTCTTATGTGAACTTTAGGTAGGAAGGTAAGTATTAAGATGCAAGACCTCTTAAACGTATGGACAAAGTGCACATCTAGTTAGCTGCTGCGGTTGTCTAAGAATAGAAAATTCTGCTGTCCTTATCTTTTTTTTAGATAATAACACATTAAATCCTTATGGCTCTTCACTACAGGCAGCGCTAGAGCATTACCTCTGAAAGTCCTCCATTTATTGCAAAAGCACGTCAACGTTCATCCTGATATTTAAGTGGGGTAACTCTAGTTTGGCGGAAGAAGCGTCTCGCTTTTTGCACGGCACGAAGTGTAATCTAGGGAACACGAAATCTAGAGGCATCGGTCTTCCTGCCACATTCAAAAAGCCCATCATAGTCACGGTTTGCCTCTTCTGCAACGTAGTCTGTGACACTTGTTACTACCCTTTAGGGTCAAGAAATTTTGAGAAGCATAAACTGTTGGAGAGGATGTTTCATGGCTATTCCATATATTTGCATAAAGTTGACATCAACTTTATTGACCTGCACTTTATTGAAAAACCTGTTAGCGACCGGCTTCTTAAAGCTAAATTAAATAAAAAAAAACAAGTTTTTTTAACTGGAAGTAAGGACCGATGTTAAAACTTAAAATGAACAGAAATTATTCCGTATATGAAGGGGGCTGTCCCCTCCTCAACACCTCGCTCTTTACGCTAAAGTTTTCCATTGTTTAAAAAAAAAATAGAGTTGTGAGAAAGTCAAACTTTAGCGTAAAGAGCGAGGCGTTGAAGAGGGGACAGCCCCCTTCATTTACGGAATAATTTCTGTTCGTTTTAAGTTTAACGTCGGTCCTTACTTTCAGTTAAAAAACTTGTTTTTTTATTTAATTTTTGAACGTTTTTGAATTAATGCAGTTTTTTATTTGGCTCACTGTACATGAATAATTAAAACAAAATTTACATATTAATTGTACTTTTATTTGGTTAAATGGCTTTCTCGAAACTTGTTTAATTTTATTTACGAACGTTTTTATTAGTAATAAATATACGTAACTTACGAATTAACTTACGTAACGAACTTCTATATTCATAAATTTTAACACGTATATTAGGGGGTTTGCCCCCTAGTCAATACCCTGCTCTTTAAGCTAAAGTTCGAATTTTTTTCCAATTCTTTAAAAATGACCCCTTAATCACAATCAGTTGATCAGTTGAAAAACTTGTTTTTTTTTAATTTAATTTCTGATCTTTTTCTTTAATAATGCTGGGAAATCTGGCGCCCCCTTCATAGCAATGTCCCTTCCTCCATGAAAAATTCTTTCATGGAAAGATCCTCCCATATAGCCCCTGACCTACCCCTCCGCCCACCTACCAGAAAAATTCCCCCCTGAAAACGTCTGTATACTTCCCAATAACCAATACTATATGTTAACATTGAGTAAAGTTCATAACTTTCAGCCCTCCCCCCCGGGACTTTGGGGGATTAAGTCATCCTAAAAGACATTTTTGTCATATTTTCGACCATGTTGAACAAAATGGCTGTCTCAAAATTTTGATCGGGTGACTTTGGGGAAAAAATGAGCGTTGGAGGCGGCCTAGTTGCCCTCCTATTTTTTTGGTCACTTAAAAAGGGCACTAGAACTTTTAATTTCCGTTCCAATGAGTCCTCCCACGATATTCTAGGACCATTTGTTCGATACGATCACCCCTGGGAAAAAAACAAAAAAAAAAAAACAAAAAAAAAAAAAAACAAATAAACACGCATCCGTGATCTTTCTTCTGGCAAAAAATGGAAAATTCCACATTTTTGTAGATAGGAGCTTGAAACCTCTACAGTAGGGTTTTCTGATACGCTGAATATGATGGTGTGATTTTCATTAAGGTTCTATAGCTTTTAGGGGGTCTTTCTGCCTTTTTTCGAAAATCTGCCAAATTTTCTCAAGCGCGTAACTTTTGATAGGTAAGATTAAACTTGATTAAACTTATATATTTGAAATCAGAATCAAAATCTGATTCTTTTGATGTATCTATTTGTATCAAAATTTTGTTTTTTAGAGTTTCGGTTACCAATGAGCCGGGTCGCTCCTTACTTACAGTTCGTTACCACGAACTGTTTGAAAGGATCGAGCTTGACTAAACCTCTGATCTTCACAATTTTGCATTGAAGGAAAACAGTCAGTTTTCGGTTTCTTGACGGGGTTCATTTCAACCTCTAGGAACAACAACATTTTTGGCAACGAACACCGTAGGCGATCTTGTGAGTTTTTAGAGGCGTTAATTCATGGTTTAAACTCGAATAAATTTTGTAATATTCAACTAGCAATCTTTACAATTCAGGACTGAATACTTCGCTCGACTGACCATTTTTTTTCACAAATACAAAGTGGCGGACATAACTCTGAAAACCACAACTGGACGGTGGGTTTATTTATGGTTGACTTTTTAACACTAAATCCTTTCGTAGGTTTTTACACAGAAAGGGTGTCATGGATCATTGATTCGGCTGGCGTTGGCTTTCTTGCATTTATAATGTCCTGGAAGGTGGAATGAAAAAACGGCCATGAGCTTCTATTTAAAAGTGAAAATATGCATCTTCAAACCCAGTGGGGTTACTCCAGACACCTCAATAAAGTATCTGAAGTTACCCCTTGACAGAAGTCAAAAACAGCCCAGTCGTGACGCAATCCGTTGAGCATATGTCATAAGGAACTCGACACAGACGATAATGTTCTGCAAAAACAGAAATAGCATAAAAATTACTATCTTGAATTTACCAGGTGTGAAATCTATCAAAACATCAGGTGGTTAGCTACAGAACTAATGAAAGGACAAAAAAAAAATCACGAGAATTACATTCAAAATATTCTTTATGTAGTTTTTCCAGAAACGGTACAATCAGCGACTTGTCGAATTAGCTTGTGTAGTAGATCATTAGATGACACTACTTCGTGATTTTCCTTAAAATTTCTTGTATATGGTGACCCGGGAGCAAATGACTTCTAAGACTTTGTTCGGAATAAATCCAGTCTCCCCATTGATGGGGAGTGAACCTAACCCCCTTTTAGCAATATTAAACGTATAGGGGATTCAAGTACAAGAAAAAGTTCTTTCAAATGAAGGTAAAGAGTACTGTTAAAGTTTAGAACTGTCTGAAACTGCTTGATCCTTGAGGGGTTTGTCAAATTCTAAGTACGATTCAGTCACTTAAAATACCTTAATTTAGGTTTTAAAAGGATGTATGGTCATTATGGGTTAATATAATATATGTGAAATGATCTACTCTATCACTTATATACTATTTCGATTTCATTTTCATTTGTTTTTTTTATAAGTTTTATTCAATTTCGATAACAAATTTAGCTTAGTAAAATTATTCCAAATGTTGAACCACTATAATTATTTCTTGTTTTCTCTTCTTTAGACCACTAAAGGACCTAATTGCCAAGGGTCAATTACGAGTAGCTTCAATGGTAACCCTAATGGAATCAACGAACCTCGTGGCAGCATTACAGGTCATAAAGGATCGAAATTCCGAGCTGGATTGCTTCAACTCATGATTCATAGTATTGATCCTCTACATGATGGAAGTAAGAATTAATTTGCCTATTCTGATATATATTAATTTTTTTCTAAATGAAAGTAAAGAGTCACTTTTAAACTGAAATGAATAGAGATTACTCCGTATATAAGGTGTGGGGTCACCTCTCCTTAACGCCCTGTTATTTACGTTGAAGTTTTATAGCGCTTTATCGAAAATATTTGTGAGTGAAAAAAGCTTAGTTAATGGGTAATTATAAGTATGTTATTTACTGACGGCCCTTAAAGCAGTTTAACTGAGAATTTTCATTGAAAGCAGATACACATTAGTATATTGCGACTCATTACGTGTATGGTATTTTCATTGTTATATGATGACTAGAAGTGTGCTCTCTCAGCTGCTAATTAATAAAAAAATGTGTAGGTAGTGTTTATATTTCCTTTTTTTTTACTTTTTTTTGTGTTGTTGTCATTGACAGGATGGTGGTGGGCTATTAAAAAAAAAAGCAAAACATTGAATAAACTATTTCATTCATAATGCATTGCGTAAGTACTTTTTATCCTATTATAATTACCCTTGTGTTTGAGAAGTGGTTCGTAAAGCATTGGAGACACAACGGCAAGCTTCAGTGTAAAGAGCTGGGAGCCAAAGAGAAGGTAACCCTGCTCATTTACGGAACAATTTCTGTTTGTTCTAAATTTTAATGGCACTCTTTAATTTCATTCGGGAAAGAAACTTTTGGTTTCTACTATAAAATTAAGCAAAATAAAATAAAGACACATAAAAAGTTATACAATTTGAAAATTTGATCTGCGTTGATTGACTGAAATATTTTGAGCTCTCCTTCCGGGAGGAAGGAGAGCTTAAATAAATTAATAAACAAACACATATTTAATAGGCAAACAGGTATCGATGATCAACCTTCTAGGAAAAAAAATTAAAAAATTTCGAATTTTTAGATAGGGTTTGAAACATATACAGTACGGTTCTCTGAAAATCCTTTTTCACAGTTTCAGTCATTATTAGCATGAATCGCTGCTTTCTTATAGTTCGTTGCAACGAATGGTTTTTGTGAAAAACAAAAGTAGTAAGGCCATAGGGAATATAAAACCCACATTGAATTACACATGAATATGCGTGTAGTTTAACCGGTACATTGGCTTACCACGGGTCAGTCACCTATTACTACGAACGGTACATGCCTTACCAGACGGGTTTCCTGGTTTGGTGGGTATAATCTGGTTTGGTGGGTATAATCTGGTTGGGTGGGTATAAAAAAGGGGTAATTAGTGATTGGATAATTTTTAACAAGAAATGACTGAAAAGTGTTTTGGAGGAGATGGGAATGATTGTGTACTGTATAATACACAAGTGATGGTTTGCACAGTGTTGTCAATTTTAAATAGTTTAGAAATAAAAAAAATTAACAAGAAATGGCTGAAAAGTGTTTTGAGGGAGTTGAGTTGCACGAGGGTTGAGTTGCACGAGGGTTCAGTTACATACGGATTCAGTTACATGGGGATTAGTTAAATTGGGTCGAGTTGCACGAGGGTTCAGTAGCACGGAGGTTCAGTTGTACGGGGTTTCGGTTATACAGGGGTTCAGTTACATGGGGGGTTCAGTTGCACGGGGGTTTAGTTAAATGGGGCTTGAGTTGCACGGGGGTTGAGTTGCAGGAGGGTTCAGTTGCACGGGGGGTTCAGTTACATGCGGATTCAGCTACACGGGGATTAGTTAAATGTGGTTAAGCTGCATAGTCTCGTTGGAAAAAATTGGAGTTCATACTTAAACAGTTCTATTAAGAGCTATTGCTATGGAAATGGCTCATTATTGAATCAAAACTATGCTTTTCCGACTTAAGATACACATTTGAATCAGAAAATGTGAAAATGTATACAATTGAAACAGAGAAGTGTGTTTTGGCGATATTTTCTATATTTTCATCTGAAAAATAGGAGTTCACGCTTAAAAAGTTCTATTAAGAGCTATTTTTATGGAAATGCTTTTACAATCGGAAATGTTCGATTAGCATTTGCAAAAAGGGGTAATGGGATTTGCGAATTGGAGGAGATGGGGTGATTGTGTACTGTATAATACACAAGTGATGTTTTGGAGAGTATTGTCAATTTAAAATAGTTTAGAAATAAAAAAAATTAACAAGAAATGACTGAAAAGTGTTTTGAGGGAGTTGAGTTGCACGAGGGTGGAGTTGCACGAGGGTTCAGTTAAGAGGGTACAGTTACACGGGGGTTTAGTTAAATGGGGGTCGAGTTGCACGAGGGTTCAGTAGCACGATGGCTCAGTAGCACGGGGGGCTCAGTTGTACGGGGTTTCGGTTACACAGGCGTTCAGTTACATGGGGGGTTCAGTTGCACGGGGGTTTAGTTAAATGGGGCTTGAGTTGCACGGGAGTTGAGTTGCACGAGGGTTCAGTTGCACGAGGGTTCAGTTACATGTGGATTCAGTTACACGGGGATTAGTTAAATGCGGTTGAGTTGCATAGTCTCGTTGGAAAAAATTGGATTTAGTAAATCGACTCCTTATATGCATGCGGTGAAAAATGCTATTTCATGATTGACATGTAAAAAATTTGCGGCACAATATAACTGAATTAGCATGCATATATTTAGGCTAAAGAGATACAGGAACCTTCAGGGTGTTACAAACTTTATAGGCCTGTATATAATTCAAAAATTACCAGTTTTATTGGAACTCAAACATCGTCTGCGCGACATGTACTCGCCTTGTTTTACCAGTTTTAATGGTTTTAAGCTATTACTAAAACCTTTATAAACATCAACTTTGGTGAAAATCAACGCTACCAGTGGAATACCAAATCAAATATATAAATATTAAATAAAATCCTGATTCATACAGCCTTGAGCATCCTCAAATTCAATGAGGAAGATAATTCTAGTTGATTTGTACCCATACATGTCACGTGTGTGGAGATCTATTTATTTCTTAGAAGGTGGGGGAGGGGGATTAGAAGTTTGGATCTAGATCCTGAATTTGAACCAAATTTTGAATGCAGGAAGTTCAAACTGGACCTCAACAGCTCATTATGTCATTTTTGTTATTATAAAACAATTTCAATTAAATACACGAGAATATTCAAAGGAAAAGAAGACATTGAACTGAAATCTAACGAGACCTAATCTCGAAAGGTCATTATTTTATTTTATAATTAAACAATTGCAATCAAATAAACGAAAATATTCAAAACATCATAAGCCTTGGCTATTCTAATTTTAAAATGTTAATTCCAATATGTAAATAAAGAAATAATAATAAATGTTGCGTTTAATGTTCTATTAACCAATCCCCACACTGGCCTTGGGAAGGCACAGGGGTTTTGCCCCCAACTTATGTTAATTTCTGCTCGTTTTGAGTTTGACTCTATTATTGATTGTAATTTCTTTTCAGTTTGGGTTTCATTTATTTATAGATGCTGATTAGTGGTAGTTTCACGTTTGGTAGATTATTTGATTTTATTTTTGCTCAATTTTTGTTTAATGGAATTCTTTACCTTTCTTTGAAAAACTTATTTTGTAGAAAAAGTCAATATAAAAGGGTTATTCAAATTCTTCCTTGAGTAGCTACCACTGTGAGGGATCTAAGCCTTTTTTGGCTCTTGATGCAATAGGCAATGGGATATTATAGTGAACATAGCTATAAATTTAATAACATAAAATATTTGATTCAAGATGTGAAATGCATTAAGAACCTTACCTCTTTTCAGAGGTTAAGAGACGTATTGTTTAATTAAAATAGGAAGCTTTTTTAAAAGTATAAAACGCTTTAATTTAGAGAGTATCATATTAAAAATATGCTTGGTTTAGCCTCCATCTAGGACTTCCGCTCTTTTCTTTGTGCGTTTAAGTAGCTTGAAATTTAGGTCTTTAAGCTTGCAAGCTACCTACTGAGAAAACTGAAAATAATTTTATTTTAGGAAGTTGTTGATCAAACCCCCCAGTAAAAGCGAGCAAAGTTGGATGTCACCCCTGACAGCAATGTGAGTTATAGCAAAATACACTATGAAAATACCCCCTTGCACATTTTCGAAGATTCGAGTACTACAAGAAAACAGATAAGGATCCTTATAAAAACACAAGAAAAAGATAGACATTCACTTCTATTTAAAGGAAGAGATGTGAGGCGCTATGCTCAGTTAAACAATGCATGGAAGCATCCTATAGTGTTGTTATGCTAAATTTCCAATTGGTCTGTGAATGTTCGTTTCTAAAAGCAGTATTTTTTTTTTATTTCAAATAAAATTCGTTGGCTTTTTTAATACCCCCGTTACTCAAAGGGTCCAGATATTCTTAGAATATAGTTTATATCCTAGCCCCCTGCGATATAACCTATTCATCACTTGAAAAGCCCATATCTGAGGTAGTCACGGCTATTTTTTTTATCAAGGAATTATCTGAATGCATTTAAGGTATAGTATGAACGGCTTGCAAAAAAACACGAAAGTACTACTACTAGTAACAACTCACTGCACTACAAAACCATTTATTTCATTGAAATGCAAGAGTTTGAATATTTCAGTAGTGTTCTGTCGTGGTTTACCTTGTCACAGAATAGTTTACCATGTCACAGTTACATTCTCTTGATTTTTCAAAGTTCATTTTGAATTTCTTTCGTTGAAATGCAAGAGTTGGAATATTTCAGTAGTGTTTTGTTGCGATTTACCTTGTCACAGTTACATTCTCTTAGTTTTTCAAAGTTTATTTTGAATTTCTATCATTGAAATGCAAGAGTTGGAATATTTCGGTAGTGTTCTGTCATGGTTTACCTTGTCACAGTTACATTCTCTTGATTTTTCAAAGTTCATTTCGAATTTCTTTCATTGAGATGCAAGAGTTGGAATATTCCAGTAGTGTTTTGTCGTGGTTTAGCTTGTCACAGTTACATTCTCTTGATCTTTCAAAGTTCACTTTGGTTTTATTTCATTGAAATGCAAGAGTTGGAATATTTCAGTAGTGTTCTGTCGTGGTTTACCTTGTCGAAGGTACATTCTCTTGATTTTTCAAAGTTCATTTTGAATTTCTTTCGTTGAAATGCAAGAGTTGGAATATTTCAGTAGTGTTTTGTTGCGGTTTACCTTGTCACAGTTACATTCTCTTAATTTTTCAAAGTTCATTTTGAATTTCTATCATTGAAATGCAAGAGCTGGAATATTTCAGTAGTGTTTTGTCGTCGTTTACCTTGTCACAGTTACATTCTCTTAATTTTTCAAAGTTCATTTTGAATTATTTTCCTGGAAATGCAAGAGTTGGAATATTTCAATAGTGTTTTGTCGTGGTTTACCCTGTCACAGTTACATTTTCTTGATTTTTCAAAGTTCATTTTGAATTTCTTTCATTGAAATGCAAGAGTTGGAATATTTCAGTAGTGTTTTGTTATGGTTTACCTTGTCAGAGTTACATTTTTCTTGATTTTTCAAAGTTCATTTCGAATTTCTTTCATTGAAATGCAAGAGTTGGAATATTTCAGTAGTGTTCTGTCGTGGTTTACCTTGTCACAGTTACATTCTCTTGATCTTTCAAAGTTCACTTTGGTTTTATTTCATTGAAATGCAAGAGTTGGAATATTTCAGTAGTGTTCTGTCGTGGTTTACCTTGTCACAGGTACATTCTCTTGATTTTTCAAAGTTCATTTCGAATTTCTTTCATTGAAATGCAAGAGTTGGAATATTCCAGTAGTGTTTTGTCGTGGTTTAGCTTGTCACAGTTACATTCTCTTGATCTTTCAAAGTTCACTTTGGTTTTATTTCATTGAAATGCAAGAGTTGGAATATTTCAGTAGTGTTCTGTCGTGGTTTACCTTGTCACAGGTACATTCTCTTGATTTTTCAAAGTTCATTTCGAATTTCTTTCATTGAAATGCAAGAGTTGGAATATTTCAGTAGTGTTTTGTCGTGGTTTACCTTGTCACAGTTACATTCTCTTGATCTTTCAAAGTTCACTTTGGTTTTATTTCATTGAAATGCAAGAGTTGGAATATTTTAGTAGTGTTCTATCGTGGTTTACCCTGTCACAGATACATTCTCTTGATTTTTCAAAGTTCATTTCGAATTTCTTTCATTGAAATGCAAGAGTTGGAATATTTCAGTAGTGTTTTGTTGTGCTTTACTACATTCTCTTGATCTTTCAAAGTTCACTTTGGTTTTATTTCATTGAAATACAAGAGTTGGAATATTTCAATAGTGTTCTGTCGTGGTTTACCTTGTCACAGATACATTCTCTTGATTTTTCAAAGTTCATTTTGAATTTCTTTCATTGAAATGCAAGAGTTGGATTATTTCAGTAGCGTTTTGTTGTGCTTTACATTGTCACAGTTACATTCTCTTAATTTTTCAAAGTTCATTTTGAATTTCTTTCGTTGAAATGCGAGAGTTGGAATATTTCAGTAGTGTTTTGTCGTGGTTTACCTTGTCACAGTTACATTCTCTTGATTTTTCAAAAAGTTCATTTTGAATTTCTTTCATTGAAATGCAAGAGTTGGATTATTTCAGTAGTGTTTTGTCGTGGTTTACCTTGTCACAGTTACATTCTCTTGATTTTTCAAAGTTCATTTTGAATTTCTTTCCTGGAAATGCAAGAGTTGGAATATTTCAATAGTGCTTTATCGTGGTTTACCTTGTCGCAGTTACACTTTCTTGATTTTTCAAAGTTCATTTTGAATTTCTTTCAATGAAATGCAAGAATTGGAATATTTCAGTAGTGTTTTGTTGTGGTTTACCCTAACACAGTTACATTCTATTAATTTTTCAAAGTTCATTTTGAATTTCTATCGTTGAAATGCAAGAGTTGGAATATTCTAGTAGTGTTTTGTTGCGATTTACCATTTCACATTTACATTTTCTTGATTTTATATTTCAGTAGTGTTTTGTTGTGATTCACCTTGTCACAGTTACATTCTCTTGATTTTTCAAAGTTCATTTTGAATTTCTATCATTGAAATGCAAGAGTTGGAATATTTCAGCAGTGATTTGTTGTGGTTTACCTTGTCACACTTACATTCTCTTAATTTTTCAAGTGTTTTGTTGTGGTTTACCTTGTCACACTTACATTCTCTTAATTTTTCAAAGTTCATTTTAGATTTCTTTCGATTAAATGCATGAGTTGGAATATTTCAATAGTGTTTTGTCGTGGTTTACCTAGTCACAGTTACATTCTCTTGATTTTTCAAAGTTCATTTTAGATTTCTTTCGATGAAATGCATGAGTTGGAATATTTCAATAGTGTTTTGTCGTGGTTTACCTAGTCAAAGTTACATTCTCTTGATTTTTCAAAGTTCACTTTGGTTTTATTTCGGTGAAATGCAAGAGACGAATATTTCAGCAGTGTTTTGTTGTGGTTTACCTTGTCACACTTACATTCTCTTAATTTTTCAAAGTTCATTTTAGATTTCTTTCGATGAAATGCATGAGTTGGAATATTTCAATAGTGTTTTGTCGTGGTTTACCTAGTCACAGTTACATTCTCTTGATTTTTCAAAGTTCACTTTGGATTTATTTCGGTGAAATGCAAGAGACCTAAAATAGTGTCGTGAAATCAACATGCAAATGTAACTGTGACTAGGTAAACCACGACAAAACACTATTGAAATATTCCAACTCATGCATTTCATCGAAAAAAATCTAAAATGAACTTTGAAAAATTAAGAGAATGTAAGTGTGACAAGGTAAACCACAACAAAACACTGCTGAAATATTCGTCTCTTGCATTTCACCGAAATAAAACCAAAGTGAACTTTCAAAAATCAAGAGAATGTAACTGTGACTAGGTAAATCACGACAAAACACTATTGAAATATTCCAACTCATGCATTTCATCGAAAGAAATCTAAAATGAACTTTGAAAAATTAAGAGAATGTAAGTGTGACAAGGTAAACCACAACAAAACACTTGAAAAATTAAGAGAATGTAAGTGTGACAAGGTAAACCACAACAAAACACTGCTGAAATATTCCAACTCTTGCATTTCAATGATAGAAATTCAAAATGAACTTTGAAAAATCAAGAGAATGTAACTGTGACAAGGTGAATCACAACAAAACACTACTGAAATATAAAATCAAGAAAATGTAAATGTGACATGGTAAACCGCAACAAAACACTACTGGAATATTCCAACTCTTGCATTTCAACGATAGAAATTCAAAATGAACTTTGAAAAATTAATAGAATGTAACTGTGTTAGGGTAAACCACAACAAAACACTACTGAAAAATTCCCATTCTCGCATTTCATTGAAAGAAATTCAAAATGAACTTTGAAAAATAATGAAAATGTAACTGTGACAAGGTAAACCACGATAAAGCACTATTGAAATATTCCAACTCTTGCATTTCCAGGAAAGAAATTCAAAATGAACTTTAAAAAATCAAGAGAATGTAACTGTGAAATGGTAAACCACGACAAAACACTACTGAAATAATCCAACTCTTGCATTTCAATGAAAGAAATTCAAAATGAACTTTGAAAAATCAAGAGAATGTAACTGTGACAAGGTAAACCACGACAAAACACTACTGAAATATTCCAACTCTCGCATTTCAACGAAAGAAATTCAAAATGAACTTTGAAAAATTAAGAGAACGTAACTGTGACAATGTAAAGCACAACAAAACACTACTGAAATAATCCAACTCTTGCATTTCAATGAAAGAAATTCAAAATGAACTTTGAAAAATCAAGAGAATGTATCTGTGACAAGGTAAACCACGACAGAACACTACTGAAATATTCCAACTCTTGCATTTCAATGTAATAAAACCAAAGTGAACTTTCAAAGATCAAGAGAATGTAGTAAAGCACAACAAAACACTACTGAAATATTCCAACTCTTGCATTTCAATGAAAGAAATTCGAAATGAACTTTGAAAAATCAAGAGAATGTATCTGTGACAGGGTAAACCACGATAGAACACTACTGAAATATTCCAACTCTTGCATTTCAATGAAATAAAACCAAAGTGAACTTTGAAAGATCAAGAGAATGTAACTGTGACAAGGTAAACCACGACAGAACACTACTGAAATATTCCAACTCTTGCATTTCAATGAAAGAAATTCAAAATGAACTTTGAAAAATCAAGAGAATGTAACTGTGACAAGGTAAACCATAACAAAACACTACTGAAATATTCCAACTCTTGCATTTCAATGAAAGAAATTCAAAATGAACTTTGAAAAATCAATAGGTTATATCGCAGGGGGCTAGGATATAAACTATATTCTAAGAATATCTGGACCCTTTGAGTAATGGGGGTATTAAAAAAGCCAACGAATTTTATTTGAAATAAAAAAAAATACTGCTTTTAGAAACGAACATTCACAGACCTATTGGAAATTTAGCATAACAACACTATAGGATGCTTCCTTGCATTGTTTAACTGAGCATAGCGCCTCACATCTCTTCCTTTAAATAGAAGTGAATGTCTATCTTTTTCTTGTGTTTTTATAAGCATCCTTATCTGTTTTCTTGTAGCACTCGAATCTTCGAAAATGTGGAAGGGGGTATTTTCATAGTGTATTTTGCTATGACTCGCATTGCTGTCAAAGGTGACATCCAACTTTGCTCGCTTTTGCTGGGGGGTTTGATCAAAAACTTCCTAAAATAAAATTATTTTCAGTTTTCTCAGTAGGTAGCTTGCAAGCTTAAAGACCTAAAATTCAAGCTACTTAAACACATAAAGAAAAGAGCGGAAGTCCTAGATGGAGGCTAAATCAAGCATATTTTTAATATGAAACTCTCTAAATTAAAGCGTTTTATACTTTTAAAAAAGCTTCCTATTTTAATTAAACAATACGTCTCTTAACCTCTGAAAAGAGGTAAGGTTCTTAATGCATTTCACATCTTGAATCAAATATTTTATGTTATTAAATTTATAGCTATGTTCACTATAATATCCCATTGCCTATTGCATCAAGGGCCAAAAAAGGCTTAGATCCCTCACAGTGGTAGCTACTCAAGGAAGAATTTGAATAATCCTTTTATATTGACTTTTTCTACAAAACAAGTTTTTCAAAGAAAGGTGAAGAATTCCATTAAACAAAAATTGAGCAAAAATAAAATCAAATAATCTACCAAACGTGAAACTACCACTAATCAGCATCTATAAATAAATGAAACCCAAACTGAAAAAAAATTACAATAAATAATCGAGTCAAACTCAAAACGAGCAGAAATTAACATAAGTTGGGGGCAAAACCCCTATGCCTTCCCAAGGCCAGTGTGGGGATTGGTTAATAGAGCATTAAACGCAACATTTATTATTATTTCTTTATTTACATATTGGAATTAACATTTTAAAATTAGAATAGCCAAGGCTTATGATGTTTTGAATATTCTCGTTTATTTGATTGAAATTGTTTAATTATAAAATAAAATAATGACCTTTCGAGATTAGGTCTCGTTAGATTTCAGTTCAATGTCTTCTTTTGCTTTGAATATTCTTGTGTATTTAATTAAAATTGTTTTATAATAATAAAAATGACATAATGAGCTGTTGAGGTCCAGTTTGAACTTCCTGCATTCAAAATTTGGTTCAAATTCAGGATCTAGATCCACACTTCTAATCCCCATCCCCCACCTTCTAAGAAATAAATAGATCTCCACACACGTGACATGTATGTGTACAAATCAACTAGAATAATCTTCCTCATTGAATTTGAGGATGCTCAAGGCTGTATGAATCAGGATTTTATTTCATATTTATATATTTTATTTGGTATTCCACTGGTAGCGTTGATTTTCACCAAAGTTGATGTTTATAAAGGTTTTAGTAATAGCTTAAAACCATTAAAACTGGTAAAACAAGGCGAGTAGATGTCCCGCAGACGATGTTTGAGTTCCAATAAAACTGGTAATTTTTGAATTGTATACAGGCCTATAAAATTTGTAACACCCTGAAGGTTCCTGTATCTCATTAGCCGAAATATATGCATGCTAATTCAGTTATATTGTGCCGCAAATTTTTTACATGTCAATCATGAAATAGTATTATTCACCGCATGCATATAAGGAGTCGATTTACTAAATCCAATTTTTTCCAACGAGACTATGCAACTCAACCGCATTTAACTAATCCCCGTGTAACTGAATCCGCATGTAACTGAACCCCCGTGCAACTGAACCCTCGTGTAACTCAAATCCCGTGCAACTCAAGCCCCATTTAACTAAACCCCCGTGCAACTGAACCCCCCTTGTAACTGAACCCCTGTATAACCGAAACCCCGTACAACTGAACCCCCCTTGCTACTGAACCATCGTGCTACTGAACCCTCGTGCAACTCGACCCCCATTTAACTAAACCCCCGTTTAACTGTACCCTCTTAACTGAACCCTCGTGCAACTCAACCCTCGTGCACTTCAACTCCCTCAAAACACTTTTCAGTCATTTCTTGTTAATTTTTTTTTATTTCTAAACTATTTTAAATTGACAATACTCTCCAAAACATCCCATGTGTATTATACAGTACACAATCACCCCATCTCCTCCAATTCGCAAATCCCATTACCCCTTTTTGCAAATGTTAATCGAACATTTCCGATTGTAAAAGCATTTCCATAAAAATAGCTCTTAATAGTACTTTTTAAGCGTGAACTCCTATTTTTCAGATGAAAATATAGAAAATATCGTCAAAACACACTTCTCTGTTTCAATTGTATACATTTCCAAATTTTCTGATTCAAATGTGTATCTTCAGTCGGAAAAGCATAGTTTTGATTCAAAAATGAGCCATTTCCATAGCAATAGCTCTTAATATAACTGTTTGAGTATGAACTCCAATTTTTTCCAACGAGACTATGCAGCTCAACCACATTTAACTAATCCCCGTGTAGCTTAATCCGCATGTAACTGAACCCCCCGTGCAACTGAACCCTCGTGCAACTCAACCCCCGTGAAACTCAAGCCCCATTTAACTAAACCCCCGTGCAACTGAACCCCCCATGCAACTGAACCCCTGTATAACCGAAACCCCGTACAACTGAACCTCCGTGCTACTGAACCCTCGTGCAACTCGACCCCATTTAACTAATCCCCGTGTAACTGAATCCGTATGTAACTGAACCCTCGTGCAACTCAACCCTCGTGCAACTCAACTCCCTCAAAACACTTTTCAGCCATTTCTTGTTAATTTTTTTTATTTATAAACTATTTAAAATTGACAACACTGTGCAAACCATCAGTTGTGTATTATACAGTACACAATCATTCCCATCTCCTCCAAAAAACTTTTCAGTCATTTCTTGTTAAAAATTATCCAATCACTAATTACCCCTTTTTTTATACCCACCAAACCAGATTATACCCACCAAACCAGATTATTCCCACCAAACCAGGAAACCCGTCTGGTAAGGCATGTACCGTTCGTAGTAATAGGTGACTGAACCGTGGTAAGCCAATGTACCGGTTAAACTACACGCATATTCATGTGTAATTCAATGTGGGTTTTATATTCCCTATGGCCTTACTACTAACAAATGCTAAGCTATGCTGATGAGTTTCCATGTCAATAAGGTTATTCATTATGAAAATATAAGTAATTAAAGTAAGAAATATCCGTAAAATGTTGCAACTGGTAAAACTTAATAAGCAAAAAAAACAAATAGTAAGTGTAAGCGTTATTTTTTCTTAGGTTTTTTGAAATGTGGTCAGAAACCCCTTTAACATACGGGAGACCAAGATAAACTGATTTTTCCCTTCGATTTGTGTTTTCTGTGGAACTATCTGATAATCTTTTAATGCGTTTTGCAATTACAGAATTTATTAAACTAATTGGATAACTATTCCCAAATAAAATATCTCTAAGGTGGTCGAGCTCTGAATCCAAGAAGCGTGTTGAACAAACTTGCAATGCTCTATTAACTAGAGAAGTGACAACTTCCTTTTCACAGCTGGCGAATGATTAGAGGAATAATTTAAGTAACGGTCACTATGTGTGGGTTTTCTATAGACACAAAACTCGAAACATGTATCATTTCGGTGCACCTGAACATCTAAGAAAGAAAGACGCCTCTCTACCTCTGATTCCTGAGTAAATTTAAGTTTTGGATCCAAGGAGTTGAGCAAGTGAAGAAAAGAACCCAGAGACTCGTCACCATGCTCCCACAAATAAAAAATATCATCTTTAAAACAAAACCTAAAATTCGGGTTTACACAAACTTTGCAAAATTTTGCAGAATTTGCAAAGTTGGCTATCCAATTAGTTTAATAAATTCTGTAAATACAAAACGGATAAAAATATTATCAGATAGTTACACAGAAAACGCAAATCAAATTGAAAATTTAGTTTACCGTTGTCTCCTGTACGTTAAAGGGGTTTCAGACCACATTTCAAAAAATCTAGGAAAAAATAACCTTTACACTTGCTGTAGACCCAGAATAACTATCAGGCATGGCCGTATCCAGGGGGGGGGTGTTACCCGGTTTGAACCCCCCGAGATTTTTGACCGACTCGAAAATAAGTCAAAAATTAGTAAAACCTAGGTAAAAATTAGTAACCCCCCCCCAAAAAAAAAGTCAAAAATTAGTAAAACCCCCCCTGAACAAAAATCCCGGATACGGCCCTGCTATCAGTTCGCAAATTTATCTAGGTAAAGACCCTATTCCGATAAGTAAAAACTCTGGTGTCTACAGAATTCCTTGCTCGTGTGGTTTTTGGTGTATCGAAAGAACTGATCAGCAACTTAAGGATAGATTAACCCAGCGCTCTACCTCAATTAATAACACGCTTAAAAAGTGGAAAAAACAGAAAATTTTGACTCTGTCTTTGCAGAACACATATTTGAAAATCCACACCATATTGTTTTACTTAATCAAGCTAGCCTAATTTCATATGACAAAGGTATTGTCCAACACTATAGAGAAACTGTTGAAATTTATAAATACCAACATTTAGGTCTTAGTTTTGAACAGGGATTCAGGTGATTTAAGAATAAATGAGACGTATTTCAGTTTTCTCAAATGAGAAGCCGATACTTTAGTAGTCCCAGATATAAGCCTTGTACCACTTTCCCAATTACTTAATCAGACACGTCAACAACCCCTTAAGTCTCAAAGAGTGTCTGCAAGGAATGCAATTATTAAAATCAGGAATCAGATGACATAGCTCTCCAACTCATTCAATTGCTGGTGTGTTTTGTTTTGAGTAAATGAATGTTTTTCATTTATTTCTCAGTTATTCGCTATTATCCGTCGATGGCGGTTCAAATTTTTGGATTTTTCGCAAAGCATGGACATTGCATAATAAAAACCAAAGCTTTTATTAAATTTTATAGATCTTATAATTTTTTGGATTTTTATTGGTTTTTTCACAGTCACATTGACTTTCCGTGTTTTATTTTGTGGGTTTTTTCTTCGGCACTCTCATTGATCACATTTTTTCGTTTCACGCTGAAGAAGAGAGACGTTTGTCCCCTCGAAATATTCGCTTTGTTGTTTTGTCAGTATTTTCATTTGGCCTTTAAAACCCTCATTTTTGCTCGTTTTTCTTTCTTTACGAATATCGGTGTATCTTATCAATGTTTCTGGATTGGATAGTCAAACTTTATGGGTGACTTTCAAAAACTTGGGATCGTCGAAACTATTCCAGCAAAGTTTTCAGTCATGGAAAACTTTTGAAAGCAATGACCAATATGTGTGTCACACCTGTTAGATTGAAATTTTACAGTTCCAGTGAAGGCTAAATATTACGAATCGTGGCGACTTTTGATTTTGGGGAAACATTTCATGCTGTATTATATGGAGTAGTGTAGCCAGATTCGTGCATTTGTTCCATTTCAGCACTCTCTTTTAGGTTACTGCTCATTAAATGCTTAAATCATTACACCTTTCAAGTTGAATTCTTCTGAAAAATTGCATATGCCGTACACTTTCACCACAAAAAGGAGCAGCTTCAGTTTTGGGCCTGCCCGTCTGAGTTCTTGTAACCGAATGATTAAGATGAACTTGTTTTACTTCCGGACGCAATTTTTCAGAACCAGTAGGAAACTTTGAAACAAGTTTGCAACGAGGCAAGACGCATTCACATGATCCCGCTTTGGTAGGTTCAATGGGCAGTGACAGTGTCACAGTATATGACTTAAATAGCAGTCATTCCCCTTGGATTTATTTTATGTTCATCTCGAACAGCAATTACCTTGTACTGCAAAGCATACCACTACAATCCACTGCCAGGGAATCTGGCATAGGATAACTGAGAAAGGCTGGGCTTCTGAAAAGAAAATCAATTATTTCCACAGACAGCGTAATCTTCCATATACTCCAGAAATTGGACCATTTTTCAATTTTTTAAACCTTCTGAATTAGAGACTGATAATAGCGGATGGTATGATATGTTATTTTGTTTGTCTTTAGTCGCAGATGCTCCTAGAACTTACTGGCTACTCATTTTTATTTATTTTGTTCCATCTGTTTCTTTTTTTTTTGTTTGCAAAGAAGTTATCTCTATTTCCTTCTCTCCGTCTCTCACTACCAAGTCGTTGGATGATTATGCTATAGTAATCATTGAGATTAATTCCAGCTTGTAAGAGGTCAAGATATTCAAACAAATGTCTTATCCTGGATGCGTAGTTCTATATATGAATTCTCGTTGTCACTTATCTTCTAACTGTAGACAATATGAGCCTCTTCTTGATGTCATGGCATCACCATAGGTTCGATACAACCATCCTGGGAAAATACAAAATCTTCCCCAAAGCTGTGGCCTATTTAGATCATCTTTATGGCCAGGAATGTCAATGTGCCAGTTTTAAGAAAAAAACATTGTAGCAAATTTCAAAGCCGGGTGCTGCCAAAGCTACAGGACAGGCTTGTATATATTGATTCTCATGATCGCTTTTCTTGTAACCGCAGACAATGTAAGCCTCTTCTTGATGACATCGTGTCACTATATTTTTGATAAAACCACCCTGGAAAAAATGCAAATTCTTCCTTAAAGTTGTCGCCTCTTTAGATAGTTTTTGTGGCCAAAAACATCAATATGCAATTTTTAAGGAAAAAACTATGTACCCGATTTTTCTAAGTCTTATCAGAGTAAAAAGTGCTAGTTCATAACTTCGCAATTTGCATTTTGCTTCTTGATATTTTATTTCATTAAAATCAATTTCTGACTTAATTGGTCAGCTTACTATACTACTCCTTGTTGTTGACTCGTTGTAATTGTCGCCGACGCAAGCACTCTAACTGTATATCTTTGTTTTTCATTTTCGTTTGTATACATTTTTCATTACCCGTTGCCTTAGCTGGTCGGGTTGATCTTGTCACGCTTAATAGTCAAGGTTGTTTATTTGTCCTCTGTGCATTGTGAAATTACCTAAAACGCCGTTTGTAAATAGACTAATTACAGTTGGTATTTTATTCTTAGCTATGTTTCTTTAGTAATGTTACATGCGTCATAAATATAAAACGATATGTTCACTCCTTGGGGGGCGGGATGATGTAATTTATTGTCTTGAAATAGATTCATAAATATCACGTGAATCACGTTTTTGTCACGTTTTTGTCAATCTCATTTTTCTTGTGTAATTTTACCTACATAATAAACACTAAAAACGATACAACCACTACTGAGGCAATAGGACGTGTTTATGCTTTTCGAATGTATTCATAAATATTACGTCACCGACATGAACCTTTTTTCCAAAACCAAGGCTTTTAACAAATTTTCTCAAACTTCTAACCTATATAGATTGTTCTTGTAGGCCAGAAAAAATTTAAGGATGCCCATTTTTCCGAAAAAATATGGAGCCATTTTCAAGAAAAAATACGTAAATACATGAATACACAATTATTAATTACTGCTTGTCTGTTACGGCTAAATGGCAGAATTGTATATATTGAATCTCTTTGTGACTTGTCTTCTAACCGCAGCCTCTTCTTGATGTCCAAGTGATATTAAAGTTGTGATCTACTTAGTTCTTTTTTGTGGGCAGAAAAGTCAACGTACCAGTTTAATAAAAGCTATGTAGCCAATTTCGCAGCCGTGCCCTGGCACGGCTACCCGACAGGCTTGTATACATTGATTCTCGTTGTAATTAGGAACCTTCAAATGAGTCACCTTTGTTTGCTACTCTTTCCTCAAGATAATGGAGGGCTCCGCAGAGAATACATATAACGTTGAAGGGTCCCAATTATTTCCAATTAAGAGTTAGGTTGTTTTTGGCATCTTTGTAGGTTTATGCTGGGTTTTGCACCACATTTTATTTGCGTCAAACACTGTGATGGCGCTGTTCTTCTAACGTTTAATTCTTTCTTCTTCACTTTCATTTTTGACTCGTTTCGCTGTCACTTGTCTTTTAACAGCACAATTCTTTGTTCTTCTCTTCATTTGGTACTTTTGCATTATACAGACACTTCTAAAAAGTCAAGTTTGGTTAATGCTAATGAAATAAAATAAAATAGGATGAATATATAATAGTTTATAAACAAATTTGGGCTACATATTTGCATATTAGGGGAGTGGGGGTAAAGCTTACCATATATTAAATACTTAACTTAACCTAACCTAGGTACCTCCCCCCCCCCCTAAACCCCAAAAAACAACAGTTTAAATATCGTAAACGTAATGAAAACTACTCTTTGCATTCCATTTCTACATAGCGGTCTCTTATAAATAACCAGTCTGGCGGGTTTCGTCTCTCAATAGTATATAAAAGTGTACGTTGAACGCACCAGTACACTTCATTTTTGACAAGTTTTCATAAGCGAGAAAGATTTCATAAGCGAGTTTTCATAGCGAGAAAGCGATAGCGCTTTCTCGCTATCGCTTGTAATTCTTGCTGCCGCTTGTCTTCTAACGCATATTTCTTTGTTCTTCACTTTCATTTTTAATTCCGAAAATATTTTCAAATGCCTCTATTACCCTGTAACAGAGGTTGTAAATACCCTGAAAAATGTCTGTATACTTTCCAATAAAAAGTATTATATTTAAACAATGGTCAAATTCAATTACTAGCCACCCTTCCTCTGGGGGCTGTGGGGGTCGTGTCATCCACAAATAAATAATTATTGGACCTTTCAGCTATACTAAAAAAAAAACGATCGTCTCAAAATTTTGATCGGACGACTTTGGGAAAAAGGGCGTGGGAGGGGGTCAAGTTGCCCTCCAATTTTTCGGGTCGTTTACAAACGGCAAGAACGTTAAAATTCCGTTCAAATGATCCCTCTCCCAATCTTGTAGGACCATTGGTGGGATGCGGTCAACCCTGGGAAGAACAAAGAGAAACAAAACACATCCTTGATCTCTCTCCGGGCAAACAATGATACGCTGAATCTGATGGTGCAATTTTCAATAAGATTCCTTGACTTCGGAGGATTCCCCTTCCCTTTTTCGATAATCAAATGAATTTTCCCAGGCTCGTAGCTTTTTATGGGTAAAATTTAACTTAATGAATCTTATATATTGGGAATCAACATAAAAGCCAATTCTTTTGACGTATCTATTGTTATGAACTCTATTTTTTAGAGTTTTGGTCACCATTGGGCTGAGTCGCTCCTTACTCAAAACTCATTACCACAACATGTTTGAAACGTGTTCATTAAAAAGCTTTTGGATTGAAAAAAATGTATGTCTCCCCCTCTCCCTCATCCTACACCCTTTCGCTTTATTCCTCCCTTCACACTCTCTCTTTTACCCCTCACTTCCTCTTACTCCCTCCATTACTCAATACACCTCCCCCTCTCTCTCTCTTCTACTCTCGTTCCCCTGCCTCTCATTGTATCACTTTATCCCTCATCCTCCATTTCTCATGCTCTTTACTTTCTCTTCTCTCTCTTTATGCCCCCCTCTTTCTCTATTTCTCCCTATATTCCTTTTTCTTTCTCTCTATTTCTTGCTCCAGCCCTCTTCACTTTCTCACCCTCTTGGTTTCTTCCTTTCCCCTCTTTCTCTTTCTTTTCCTCTATTTATCCCCCTTCTCCTTACTCTCTTTATACTTTTCTCTCTTATGATCACATATGCTACTGAAGAATATGCAGATATATATAAGAAACAGCATTCGTTGAAATAATTAAATTAATCAAGCTTAGAAAAACTGGTTCAACGGTATAGATATATTATTGATTTCTCTCTATCCTATAATCTCGAGTTTTCCAATTCCTAGAACTCTCTTTGTTCTATCGGATATATACCACGAAAGCCTCTTGCGTGGATATTTCCAATCCAAAAGCCTTTTAATGAATGAGTTTTTAGAAAGAAAACTAAGAAAGGATGCTTGTAGTTTGTTTTTGTTTTACAATAGGAAAATGAAACTTATTATCCTGGGAACATCTGCATAACCTCTAGGGAAACTTTTCACTACAAATTTGATCGGGTCTAAGATATTTAAAGGTGTTAACTGTATTTGAATGTTTTCACCAGATTTTCAGTTCATCTACTCTTGTTAAGAAACCAACACCGAAGTACCAAATACTAACAAGGAGTTACAGGTAATATCAAGGCGCGAAAACGTAAAATGGTGTATTTTACATTTTACATATCCAGAGAAACAATCGCTTCATAAGAAAGAGAATGGCCAATGACATTCTACTTATCCTAGGCAGGGGTGGTGATAACCCTGAATATCTGTGAAGCTGGTACCTTTTGACAGCTACCGCGTTCAAGTTCGTCAGGGATGGTCTTTTGCTGCTGTCCCAGACCGACGACATTATTGAATCTTTTAATGCAAGTGGATTATTGGGCTCCTCAAAAACCCATGACAATTTTTACTCAACTGGAAGAAGTTTTGATGTATTCTTCAAGAATAATAGGAGATTATGTCAGGAATCGTTCCAAGTGAAAAGTAAAAGTGATCGACCCTAATCAAACAGTTCGTGGTAACGAAATGTAAGTAAGGAGCGACCCGGCTCAATGGTAACCAAAACTCTAAAAAACGGAATTTTGATACCAATAGATACATCAAAAGAATTATATTTTAATTCTGATTTCAAATATATAAGTTTCATCAAGTTTAATCTTACGTATCAAAAGTTACGCGCCTGAGAAAATTTGGCTGATTTTCGAAAAAAGGGGGAAAGACCCCCTAAAAATTATAGAACCTTAATAAAATCACACCATCATATTCAGCGTATCAGAGAACCCTACTGTAGAGGTTTCAAGCCCCTATCTACAAAAATGTGGAATTTTCCATTTTTTGCCAGAAGAAAGATCACGGATGCGTGTTTATTTGTTTTTTAGGTTTTTGTTTTTCTTTTCTTTTCCCCAGGGGTGATCGTATCGACCCAGTGGTCCTAGAATATCGTGGGAGGGCTCATTGGAACGGAAATTAAAAGTTCTAGTGCTCTTTGAAGTGACCAAAAAAATGGAGGGCAACTAGGCCCCCTCCCACGCTCATTTTTTTCCAAAAGTCACCCGATCAAAATTTTGAGATAGCCATTTTGTTCTGCATGGTCGAAAATATTATAACTATGTCTTTTAGGATGACTTAATCCCTTGAAGTCCCCAGGGGGAGGGCTGAAAGTTATGAACTTTACCCAATGTTAACATATAGTATTGGTTATTGGGACCCGGCTCAATGGTAACCGAAACTCTAGAAGACGGTATTTTGATACAAATAGATACATCAAAAGAATTGGATTTTAATGCTGATTTAAAATATATAAGTTTCATCAAGTTTAATCCTACGTATCAAAAGTTACGCGCCTGAGAAAATTTGGCTGATTTTCGAAAAAAGGGGGAAAGACCCCCTAAAAGCTATAGAACCTTAATGAAAATCACATCATCATATTCCGCGTATTAGAGAACCCTACTGTAGAGGTTTCAAGCTCTTATCTACGAAATGTGGAATTTTGCATTTTCTTCCAGAAGAAAGATCACGGGTGCGTGTTTATTTGTTTTTTTCCCAGGAGTGATCGTATCGACCCGGTGGTCCTAGAATATCGTGGGAGGGCTCATTGGAATGGAAATTAAAAGTTCTAGTGCACTTTTTAAGTGACAAAAAAATGGAGGGCAACTAGGACCCCTCTCACGCTCATATTTTTCCCAAAGTCACCTGATCAAAATTCTGAGATAGCCATTTTGTTCAGCATATTCAAAAATATTATAAGTATGGCTTTTAGGATAACTTAATCCCCCGAAGTTCCCGGGAGGAGGGCTGAAAGTTATGAACTTTACCCAATGTTAACATATAGTATTGGTTATTGGGAAGTATACAGTACAGACGTTTTCAGGGGAGATTTTTCCTGGTAGTGGGGGGGGGTCGGGGGTTATGTGGGAGGATCTTTCCATGAAGGAAGTTTTCATGGGGGAAGGGACATTGCTATGAAGGGGACGCCGGACTTCCCAGCATTATTTAAAAAAAGATCAGAAATTAAATATAAAAAAAACAAGTTTTTCAACTGCAACAGCAGCAACATCAAAACTTAAAACGAACAGAAAATATTACATATATGATTGGGTTCACCCCCTAGTCAATACCTCACTCTTTAAGCCAGAGATTTTTTAGTACTTTCATAAGAGCTATTTATTCCAATTAACGGCCTTTGTGATTAAGCGGTCATTTTTAAAGAATTGGAACAAAATTCGAACTTTTGCTTAAAGAGCAAGGTATTGACTAGGGGGCGAACCCCCTAATATACGTGTTAAAAATATATGAATATAGAAGTTCGTTACGTAAGTTAATTCGTAAGTTACGTATATTTATTACTAATAAAAATTTTCGTAAATAAAATGAAACAAGTTTCGAGAAAGCCATTTAACCAAATAAAAGTAAATTAATATGAAAATTTTGTTTTAATTATTCATGTACTCTGAGCCAAGATCAAAACCTGCATTTATTCAAAAATGTTCAAAAATTAAATAAAAAAACAAGTTTTTTTAACTGAAAGTAAGGAGCGACATTAAAACTTAAAACGACCAGAAATTATTCCGTATATGAAAGGGGCTGTCCCCTCCTCAACGCTTTGCTCTTTACGCTTAAGTTTGACTTTCTCACAACTCTATTTTTTTTAAACAATAAAAAACTTTAGCGTAAAGAGCGAGGCGTTGAGGAGGGGACGGCCTCTTTCATATACGGAATAATTTCTGTTCGTTTAAGTTTTAATGTCGCTCCTTACTTTCAGTTAAAAAAACTTGTTTTTTTATTTTATTGGCTAAAAAAAATGATTACCTCTCATTCACACACTACCTGCCATGATTTTGCACACTAAATGTCAAAACAGGGTCCCATTAACTCAATCCTTTCGAAAATCAGCCGAAAGAACTCAGTTTGTCTTTGATTATCTATCTCAGCTCTTGGTAGCCGGGATTGTGAGTAGAGATGCCCCTATTGACCCCGTACGAACACATGTGCTGCCATCTACAATTTAGTTTAATGCTGACGGGACATAATTTATTCAAGGATTATCGATCGAGTCTAATGGGGGTGTCAAGGTCAATCGATCTGTTGTTGTTTGGCCACGTGCGAATGACATGAGGGGTGATTTACATAATGCTGACGGGACATAATTTATTCAAGGATTATCGATCGAGTCTAATGGGGGTGTCAAGGTCAATCGATCTGTTGTTGTTTGGCCACGTGCGAATGACATGAGGGGTGATTTACATAATCGATGGGGGAATTATTGATTCACGAGCGTGGGGAATTATGAAACAATATGGTCATAGAGTCCCTAGGGAGAAAGATTACGTAATCGGTCAATGACCTCTTTTTCCACGATCGATTTATTTGTTGTTTCTATGTGTAATAGCTCCGGGACGAAGGTTGCACATGCGCATTGAATTCTATCGGGGACATTGTTATTGACCTAGGACTCGAGGGGGAAGTGAATTTCCGAGAACTTGATTGCGTAATCGATTGGGAATTTTATTGATCCGATAATGGAAAACAGTTAGATCACGTGTTTCCTTCTCAGCCAATCAGCGAGTCGGTTACATCCCCCTTCTCAGCCAATCAGCGAGTCGGTTACATATTAGTGGCGGTGTGAATATAAAGAAAGGATTTTTGCTAGAGTTTTATTAGTCTGTGAATAGAATTCAAGGAGTGAGAAGAAGAAGAACAGTTTGACTTTACTCATTTGGATATATATTTGTGATGGCGATGAGTGGAATGTTTACCCTATTAGAAGTTGATAGTGGAGTTGATGATAATAGTACAAGAGCACCAAACATTGCGGTGGAAATCACGAAAGGTTCACGGCTTTGTCTGGAATGGGATCCAGTATATGCAAGATATGTGATATCCTTGAGCAAATTTAAAATGGAGGATCAATTATGTTTCGCCGCTAAAGTTGATATAGCACATGTGAATAGACTTCAATGTGCTTTAAGTGCATTGGTGAAACATATTGAAGACAATAAACAGTATCGCTGATTGTACATGCTCTGTATTATTGATGTTGTTGTAATTATTCAATAAAATTGTTTCGAAATCGAAAATGTTTTCTTTCTTTTCTGGTTAGGGCTAACGAATCAGGGTCAGTCTAGAGTCAACAGTCAGAGTGAAAGGATTGAAAAATGAATAAATTTGAGAAAGAGAGAATTAGATCAAATCTAGTGTTTATGGAAAAACATTTGATTTTGGATGATGATTTTCTCGAGTTATCTCTTAAACGCAGGATATTCTCATGTCAGGGAACAATTGACAATATAATGAGGAGTGATTCTCCCCCATTGGACTATTGTATGAAACTTTTAAAATGTGATTCAAATGCTTTTAGTCAATTTATTGATATATTAATTGAAACAAAGCAGAATCATATTGTGGATATACTTTTGAAAATATTGCCAATGGATTCAATGTAGATGGATCCCCCATCATTCGAAAGAGGTAACGTCACAGAGCTACTCCTCTCTCCCACCATTTCCCTCTCATTGAATTTATCGAACGAAGAGGATCAGTTTCGTTTTAGCTGTGAGTGAGTTGACATCGGAAACCGAAAAATGTTCTATATATGTCCATTGTGCATGTACACTCTTGGCAGTTGGAATCAATGTGAGAATTGTACAATTATTGATGACTATGGTGAAAAGTGTAAATTATGTAATCCTTGTAAATTACATAGAGGCTATGCAGTACAAATTAAAGGATGTAATTCATGTCTTGAGGAGGTGTGTGACTCTCATCCTAGAGGACACCTGTGCTCCAATTGTCACTATGATAAATGTGATCAGTGGGAGAATACTTACCCCGCTATGATTGGAAAGAATCCCAAACGTGATTTTAGTTTATTTCTACGAGATTGGTATCGTCGTGGATTTAAATTATTCTGGGAAGAGGAATCTGGTCTACGATTCAACTGTTGGGGTAACAAGACAATCTGGTTTCTACGTCATCGTTGTGATGACACCACCTACTATGACTATAAACCAAGTGATTTTTATTTGGCTGTGACGGAATGTGATTCACCATTTGAAAACACTGTATGTGATATTGCTTCAAATAGACAGATTGAAACTCGTGAATTTCATAATATGAATGCAAATAGTATCATTGACTATACAAAGAGATATGACAAGAGTGAAGTTACATTGTACTGTAGAAAATGTGACCCTGACTTTGCAGTCAATCAAGATCAATATACAGTGAATCCAAATGATTTACCAGCATTAGTGGTTCACGACAGTTGCCTATACATCGAAGATGATGAAATCTAAAGTGAAGATTTAAAGACATTGTTGTATATATATATATGCATTTTATTAATAAACAAATTCACAAACATTTTTTAAGCACTTTACTCTTAGGGCACTGAAATCAATACTATATAGGACTGAGAGGATTTTTTCCACTAGAAAGTCATTCAGACGTGGATTGTCAACATAAATGTGGAAAAACTGCTTGTAAGTATAGCTGCGACATCGGAACACAAAATATAGTAGTGCATGGAAGCCACAGCTTTTAGTCGTTAGATCCTGTACCCTCTTTCGATTTTGAATAATAGTTTTCCCACTGCTCTCAATATAGTTGCTGATGTGAGGTGTGTAGAATGTATAGGGTAGACCAAGAGGATCAAAAAATTCAATCGTCTTCATTGTTTGAAAGATGCACAGCCAATGACCCGTCAGCACAGTCGATGGACTGCTATTAACAATAATCAAGGTATTGTTCGCGCTTTGAATTTTTCCAAGATAGTCTGAGGGCAGACAATAGGATTTGTACTGGGACATGTAGGGGTCCATATTAAATACATTGTTTATTTGACTGGTGTTCATGGCGCCAAGTCTAGTAGAACACTGCCTTCGGGAGTGATTTCCCAATAGGTTTCATATTGATTTAGTGAGATTAGGGCAATACTCTCAGCCAATGGGTCGGCAAATGTACACTCTAAACGCACACTCCCCGTACGTACTATACTCATATCCTGTGTGCCAGACAAATCCAGTACAGTGATACCATGTGTTTTAGCAAACATATCTTCGGTTATACCATTTTCAAATAGTTGAGAGTCATGATCTAGGGTTTGCATGGTCAACTCGTACAATGTTCTATAGGATTTATCAAAAGATAGATTGTAGAGTGGAATGCCGTTTACTTTGCATACAAGAGATGAAAGTCCAAACATCTCGAATTTATGTGGGCATTCAGTCCATGATCCTATTGCACTGGCGCTTTTTACAAATGCCAAAGCCAATTTCGAGGGGATTTCGCCATTGATAAAGGATGAATCGGTGAAGGTGCGTGACCCCATTGCAATATGACGCTGATTGGTGATTGTATGAGGAACAAGTAGTTTAATATTGTTGCCATTGGCTCTCAGTTTTTCCACGGCCAAAGCAACAGAACTCATGACCTGCTGTTTGCGTACATGAAGTATTGCCTAGGTGAGGGAGAGACTTACATCGGGATTACCAGCAAGTTCTTTTCTCAATATGAAATTGGAGGGTGCAAGCGTCAATTTTATATCCACTTTAACATTGGGCGGCAGCCATTGGGGTATATTAAATATTTCATGATATATTTTTCCAACTAGATGTAATTCACTAGTTGTAGCATTTTTAAGTGCATCTGTACTATCAGTATTAGTAATATATTCATATCCATTAGAGGTGCCTCTCAATTCCTTGTATGACTTGGGTGTCATCAGCATGAATTGTATATAGCTTGTATAATTTGAGAGATTGTTGCTTGTGCTCACCAGCGTGCCATTGATGTAGACACTAATTTGACGAAATAAATTATGTAATATACAATTTTCATAGGATATCCCATCGGCCCGAATTGGCATTGTATTATCGGATTTCCAGACTTTCATTTGCAAATCTATAAATGTTGAAGACATGTCCATAAAGTAGTCTTCATTGGAATAAATTTGAAAGTGGATATTATCGGAGAGGGGTTGTTGTGGATAAAATTGTTCATAGTATCCATGCTTGACACTCACATCAACATTTTCAGCATTGAATAGATTCAATGAGGCGGTGATTGAAGGTTGAGAATCCTTATGCGGTAGGTAGGACATTTTAGGAGAAGAAATCTAGTTTCGATCTGACAATTCTATTCTTTCTGGGGCTTCTGTTTACAGCACGTGTCGGCTTTTTCCTTCTTTTCTTTGACAAGAGGGATGATGTCTTTCGTTTCCGACCTGAGTGGAGACTGATGAGTGATGCATTGTTTCTTGACCTTTTTAAGCCTTTACCATTCTGTTTTAATCTCTCGCCAAGGGTTCGCGCACTGGACCTAAGATTTTCCGAAGCACTTTTTTTAAAATCCTTGCCAGAGCCCCAATCGTATAGTGTAGAGGATGCAAAATCTGTCGCAGCCGGTACAAGATATTTTCTAGCCAGTGGTAGTGAAGAGCGAAACAGCTTAGCAAACCAACTGCCAAGACCGTAGCCAGACATTGACGAGCGACCTTTGTAGTAGTCCATTCCATTGCCCTGTTGTCTCGGGCCAAGAGTATTAACATAGCAGTCAATATCAGGACAAGTGAATACCACTTTTTTATTAGACATCTTGCTGTTGAACGATGGGTCGAAAATGGCATGTAATCACAGCCAAACCTTTTGAAATTGCTATGGGATCACCCAATTCGGTTCTTAGTGTTAACTGACAGAGTTCCAAATAAGAAGTGTTTACGGGAATATACTGAAGATGCTTTATATTGTAGTGATGAATATGTTCTTGATTGGTTTTTCGTTCAAGAACTCGTAGGAGGGGAACATTTGAATTACCAACCCGAGATGTTTCCACAAATGAAGCATAGAGAAATATACAAGTGTCCGTGGAGAAGGCAGGCGGGTAGTCAGCAAAAATGAAATTAGTGTTTCCGGCACTTTTACCATTGATTATATTTAGCTTAAAGCCAAGAACATCCTTTAGATTATCGTTGAGAATAACCTTTTCACTGGCAATAGGTGAACTAATGTAGATCTTGCCCTCCTCCTTTGAATAGTTGAAATGAAAAGCTCCTTTTTTACGAGCGGAAATTCTTTTATTAATAGTACGACATAAATCATTCATACAGGTGAGTTCCTCGTAGGGTAATTCAATATATGGATAATCCATCCAATTGATTTTTTGAATTTGTTCTTGATCACCTGTTGGTGGTGGCGGCCAATCATATGGTCTAATTTTTATTTCATATTTACGATCCTTTCTCAGGATGTCATAGGTATTTTTGAGAATACATTCGACAAGAGCCACTTCATACTTTCTATTGTCGTCGAATTTGATGGTGGGGGAGAGTTTCGTCCAAAAATCACTTGTTCTATTCAAGTCATTGTAGAGAGGATCAGAAACATTGGACATGAAAGTCACATAGAAATCATTGGGCATTGTCAATATCTTCAGCACTGACCCAAGAATCAAAATCTGAGTTGTATCCTAGCCAGCGAACAAGCAACTGTCTCTTGCCATGGCGTGTACGACTCTTTAATATCTTTTCAATTTGATAAATTTCACTAGTGTTTCTAACTTTTTGCAGTTCATATTCATAAAAACCGCCGAGAATCTCGTCGTCTTTGGTGTCTCGCAGCCGATAAGTTATGGGCTCGGTGTCCAGGATTTTGGACACTTTAAAAAGTTCAGTGCTCCATAAATAATTCCCTTTTTCAAAAATATTGGTGGTTCTATTAATTCAAGCAGTATCACCAACATTGAATTTCTTCTTCTTTTTCTTCTTCTCATTGCCATTGGAGTATTGCTTTAGAAAAGCATCAAATGTATTTTCATTGTAGTGAACATCCGTTGGTGTAGAGTTGGACAGAGATCGATGGGGTCGTTGATTATAATCAACATGATTTTATCTAAATCATGAATAAAAGCCGGTGTATTTTTCAATGTGCAATATCTTGAAATTAATAGACGAATCGTTCTTATTAATCGTTCAGCCAATGCAGCCTTTATCGGGCTGTGACTATGATAAAGTGTTGTATTATATTTCAAAAGAACCTTTTGCACATGGGGATTAACAAATTCACTGCCACGATCCGATTGAATTTTTCTATACGAATCCTGTTCAAGAATACTTTCAATGGCCCGAGCAACTTCAACACCTCTCTTTGACCGCAGTGGAATGGCATAGGCATAGCGACTAAAGATACTGATTGCCACTAGAATATATTTGTAGGGCACATTGTGACGTTGTTGAAGTGCGTCTAGAGTTAAAAGATCCGTTTGCATTATATGCAGAGGGAAAAAGGCTTTAGTTTGTTGATATTGTTTACTGCGAAGCCTGTGATTCCGATGCAGTGTGTAACTCGGTTCATTTTCTAGATACTCTTTTGCTTTTTTCAATGTGGTGGTGGTGCCGGAGACAGCTTTGGAAAGCGTTTTGGGAGAACTTAAACTCCCCACCTCGCCAATATTTTCATAGACACCTTTCAGAACTTCATCCATTTTGAGCGTAAACACGTAGTGTAATGTCCACTCCCCTTTTGCACACTGGCGGGCGAATCAATTCGTCTTCGCTTTTGACTAGCAGCCACAGGTGTTGTAAAATCAGTGGTGCTGATAGTATCTTCAAATATTGAATCTTCTTTTTTTTAAATGGTGTTGGAGGAGGAGGAGGACTATATTCTCTTAGTTTCTTTAGAATTTGCTTATTGCCAATAAGACTTTTGGGAAAGTTTATTGCACACAGAAAGGTGTATAGATTATCGTCAAAGGATAAGAGTCCTTTACGATTCGTCACCATATCACAAATTAAATCAACTAGATTATAACTTTTTCCCTGAATTATAATTCGTTTCCCTGTGCTATCGACTTGAACTTGATGATCACCAGTTTCCAACATGAGATAAGATAATACTCTTTTACTCTGTTCTCGATAGGTGAGTGGCAATAGGTTTCCAATTTTCAATACAATCGAATTCAATTCCTTCTCCTTTGATTGCAGTGCTGCTGCAGAATCTTGAGGAGATGTTTCATGTTTAGAGGGATCAGTGGTGACGGTGACGGTGGGTCTCTCACGATAAGGTTTATGTTTGTCCACACGTCGCAATGCATCTTGAAGTAAAAACAGTTTTTTGTCATCGGCAATATTCTCATCGTTAATGAATTTGCTTAGATTGTCTTCAAAATGTTCGACGGGCGAGAGGACAAGTTCAAATGGTGTCAATTTATAGGGTTTTGCCATTCTCTCTCTCTAGAGAAAACTGTTTACAAGTCCTGCAATTATCGGTAGTAAAAGTGTGAAGAAGCTACCGCCTGCTTGAAGGAGCCGTTTTCTTTTAAATTTTTTTCCCTTGTTTTTACAAGCCAAGGCGCGTACAGTGGAACGATGTTGCTTTGTCTGTTGTCTAACACCTTCTGGCAGTTGAACATTGCCCTCAGTTAAATTTAAACAAAGTTCAGATATTAGATTAATGAAATCATTGTCAACCCCATGTTTGAGTATAGCCTTCCTAAGCAATGGTTTTGAAGTGCTTAAAACGGAAAACAGATGCCGTTGTTCGTGTAGTTTCTTCAGTGTCATAATGGCGACTAATAGTCTTTTCTACTGTTCACCGGAAGATATACTGTAATTTCATTGTTGAAAATGTCGGTGACTACACGTAGATCCTCGGGTGTGCTCTGATTAAGATCCAGCAAAATGTAACCGTAGGGTTTGCTAGTCGCCTGAGTGTACGCTGACAATAGAAATTTTGGTGCGCCGGGGTATATCTGCTTATTGAGAGTTATGAGTGAGCTAGAATCACGAACGACTCGATAGATAATATAGACGGTGCAATTCAAAGCAAGGGTTCTCATACATTTGCTCTGATGAAACAGATTGTGTAGAACCAGAGTAACGGAAATGTGTTCATGATGGGAGCGAACGGTGAACAGTTGTAGCATTTCCTGTGAGAACTGTTCAATGGATTCAGCCAAATCATCAATAATCAACCACGAGTTCGATTCAATACTATTGAAAACATCAAGTCCTCGTATGAATTGTATTGGTATGGTTGTGGCAATAGCTTTTATTTTATCATAGGCCTCCTGCCAAATACTATAGCAATAGTAGATTTTTTTCGGCTTCTTCAAAAACATTTTATCGCAATTTTGAATTATTCTAGCTAAACGTGTTGTTTTCCCCGACATTGAGGGACCACACAGAAACGATCTGAAGGGTGTTTTAAATTGATACATGCTGCTGCTGCTGTTGGGGACAACAGTCGGACTACAACTAACTGTAAATCATATGTGTCCAATGAATAAGTAGAAGCAATAATTTTCCCCATAGATCTATCTATTCAAGAAGAACAACAACAATAAAAAAAACAATATTTCATGACAGCATTTATTTCGGCACTGCATGAAAACAAATATTTGCAGTCAACATGAACTGCACAACGATAAAAATAATAGCACTTGTTCAACAAGAACAGTTGACAAAATTTATCCGGTGGTCAACATGAAAACTCTATTTGTTCAACATGAACTGCTCGGCGGCAATGATAACACTACAATAAAAAAAAAAACACTTTTGTCCATCATCAGCACTTATTGTCTTTAAAAAAAACACTTTTCTGTACAACACTTTTCTGTACAACATCTTTTAAAGCACTTATTGTCAACTTAAACACTTTTCTGTACACAAAAAAAAACAACAACACTTTTCTATACAACAACAAAAACACAGAAAACACACTTGAAAATACAGACACTCAGGGAACTAGTAGCAGCACAGTTGAACTTGATTACGGTGAATTTAAAGGTGTGTGGGTCCCCCCCCCCCAGGGCCGCGGGGCCGAAGGCCGGCCGGCCGCGGGCGGGAACCCCCCCCCCACCCCCCTGGGCGGCCGCGGGAAGGGACCCCCCCCCCTCCCCCCCGGGAGCCGTGGGGCGAAAAAGAATAGTTGCCGTCACTGCTATGGGTTAGGTTAGTGGTTGAGGTTGGGTTAGTGGTGGTGATGGTTAGATGAGGTTGAGTTAAGGTGGTTAGATTGGGTCAGGTTAGTTAATTTATGAACAGGTTGAGTGCTTGGGTTAGTCAGATTAGGTTAATTTATCCAGACCAAGTTGATTGCGATAGTCAATGCATTCAACTCGATCTGAAATACGGTAGTGGCCGTGGGGTAGGACAGTCACACCATTCTCGAGCACATAGACCTTGTCGGATATAGACATTGCATTCTTTTCCACTCTCACAGTATAATTTCTATACTGTAGAGAGCGAATTGCAAGCACTTGTGCTCTCGGCACTAGGCTACTTTCTACACAGTCTCTGTACACGCTCATGTTAAAATTGCTCTTTACAAAATGTGTAGGCACCCCTTTACACGCCTTCTTTTCTTCCCCACTATGAGTTTCCACGCAATAAACTTTGGGGCCCGGGAACACCCCCCGGGATATCAAATCACTCCCCGTCTCTGATTTTAATTTTAATAGTTGGTTGGGGGCTTGACGTTTCACCAACTCGGGGTAGAGTGATGGATGCCAGTTGGTGAAATCCATCCGCGAGCTGATGTGCACCCCATTTTGCAAATCACCCAATAAATCCAATTCAGTCCCATTTACCTTTAACAGCAGAGAATCTGTATCACCATAGTAAGCTTGAACCTCCCCCTCCCGTGGCCATTGCACCTTGCACACATTGTAAAAGAACGACAACATGAGCTTTTTTGAAATTTCTAGTACTGAACTGCCGCCTGCAATATTCTTGTTCAGTACTACATTTTCGCTTTCGCCTGTGTAGAAGAACCATGCCGGCCTCTATGCTCGTGAACGATGTAAAATTGGGGTCGGCAATAATTCGTGCACACTCTAGAGCGTCAGTCACGACGTCACAGCGAGATCTATTACGAACGCTTTCACACATTTTGCCAAACGCTGAATTTAGAATGAGCTTATACATTTCCTTCTCCACCTTTGAGTTTGCCTTAGAGCGTTTATCGACAAAGGTGTCGATAAACGTTTTCAAGTAGGGTCGCTGATTGAACTGCAGGACCCTGTGTATTTTGGTGATCTTGAAACCATTGCTCACCATCCAGTGCAAAAGCACATGGTGAACAACGATATTCTCTTTAGGGTCCAAATCAGCAATCAGTTTCTGTTTAGAGGGAGTCCAGTGCATCCCCATATCCTCAACCAATGATCGATTGTAGGGGCTCAGAGAGTCTCTGCTCACGGGCCGATTGATACAGGGAAAGACAAAATCCTTGACTGAGTCGTGAAGCGCCAGCGGAATGTGACCATCAACTTCAAAGAACCATCCTTGTGGCCCATTGTCCTCGACGGTGGTAATGTCGGGGAACTCACAAGGATTCTCAAGCCATTGATAGTTCCCACACGGCAAAGAGTAGTTGGACATTGCCGAGGGGTACAATGAGTTCATGTCCAAGAACACTGCATTTGACTTTGCACCGGTGCTTTGTCCGCTCGGATCGGTTGATAAGACGCGGTCCCCATGAAAAACGTACCCACCCCTCATTGAACGCTCTACAAAAAGGTGCTGATCTACATCGGTGATTAGGCCTATTTTCTCCCTGCTAATTTTTAAAATTAAATCCATCACTAAATGGGGTGTAGAAAAATAATTTCCTATATCTAACCCGAACTCTGAATAGATCTGGTCTGTGTTCTTACAGACTATATCCAACAGAGTTAGAACGTCACTGGCCAAGTACAGTCTACAATAATCCCACCCATTTTTACAATCCCCCTTGGACCACACCTTCTTGGCAAACTCATACTCCTCGGCTGTGCATTCACTGTTGGTCAGTGAATTGTAAAAAGCTTCAATTGGAGGTGTTTCTCCTCACTTAAGCGTGCGCCAGAACAGTAATAATCGTATGCGTATATACCTTTGCAGGTCAACAGGTCATACATTTCACTGTCTGGAAAGTGCTGTTTAAGCAAGGGAAAGCTATCAAAATTGTCGCTTTTTTGCACTTGAATCAATTGACTCAATGCCTTGGGGAAAAAACTAAAGGAATCTAAAAACCTGATTTTATTCCAGCACATATGCCCATTATCCACTGCCTGCCATTTCAGCTCGAGAAGCAATAACTTCTCAGCTGATTTGGGAATTATGTTGTAGATAAATGAACTATTTACTCATGGACAATCTACTCCCCCTCCCTCCCTGTGCATACGTGCCAGTGCCGGTAAAATAAATTTTAAATCATAATTGGAATTATGAATAAAAACAGGGATAAAAAACTGCTGGCTAACATTTAAATTACACGATTGATGCGCAACCCCCCTAAAATTACTACCCCCCGAGGATATTTCCTGCCACAAATGGTCATGATCTCTGACCTTCCCCCTCCCCCCACGTTTCTCTTTAGCCCCCTTATCCACCTCTGCAAACTCCCCCTTACAAACCCAACATATTTTTTGATTTTTAATCGCGAGACGATCCTCTGCAGACAACACCATTGGATAATGGGTATTTCTCAAACGAGAAATAGCACCATTAGCCGTGCCAATCAGTTTAGTCAATGCCTTGACCATGCACTCGTCCCCCTCATCCAATGTTTCAACTATTTCTAACAACCGCATGGTGTTAGAACTGTCTCTTTGCGCGTGGGCGTAGGACACTGCAATAGCCTGATGTTCTTTGACTCGGTTTGGAAATTGGGGATCATTCGCCTCCACCAGCTTAGCTTCACAATCTAAAGATATTTTGTTGCACTGGAGAAGGGTATTTTGAAAATTTTTAAAACGTAGAATGGCCCTATCCCCTGAAACCGTTTCCACTGTCTGGTAGCCGTGGCGGCTACAATGCCTCATGTGATTTTGTAACTTTAGTTCAGTCCAAAATCTAGAGAGGCATGTTGGACAGTAGAAACGGGCACTCTGTTTCTTACCCTCCCCCAGAACTCTACTAATGTCAGTGATAGGGTTAAAATGACCGATTGTGTTCGGTTGACTAGGTGGTGTGTAAAGCAACCAAACCCAGTGTTTAACCAAATCAACTGAGGGACCCCTTACGGGGAAGACCACCCCCTTCTTTTTAGAACGAACCCCATCTTCAAATTCTGTTTCGTATTGTACCACAGTAACGCCGATATTTAAGTGGGCATTAGCCTTTTCAAAAATATCTATGGATCGAAGCGTTACTGGGTATTTCCCCTCTAAACAAGAAAAATCTACAATGGGGAAATCGGACCCTTCCTTCCCATGTATAGCCCAATTGTCTAAATTCGTCTTGGTAGCGTCCCGAGCTAGAGGCTCGAATGCTGATATGAGGAAAGCATATCGGAAACACATATGACCTGTTTCAAAACAGATCCGCTGGACACCACGACAACCTACTAGATCTGGATTATAATTTAAAACTACTGACCTCTCAGACCCCCCGCCTGCCCCCCCTCTTAAAATAAAATCTTTCTTAATTTTACAAATATTTACACTTAAATTTTCAACAAAAAGAACTAGAGATCCACTACCGTTTTCATTAAAGTTCTCGAGATGTGTTTTAATTTGATCTACCCAATCTATGAAAGCTCCCTCAAAATTTTCTAAATTTGGATAAACCAAACGCATCTCGGAATGTATAAAATGATAGTAAACCTCGCTTTTTCCCTCATTCAAATAAAACACTTTTAAAACAATGGAAACCTTAATTGAATCCCTACCTCCCCACAACTGAATTTGATTCTCCAGAAGTGCACGAATTTTATCTACATAGTTGTGTACAATTTCTACAGGGTCATAAACAAAATTACCACACAAAAGCGAATTAAAAGGATCACCAAACGTTGCAGTGAAAACAACTATATTATTTAAAATTCTGTTGGACAGCTGAAAGTCTGGGAGAGTTGTACCCCCCTCCCCCTCTTGTATATTACCCCCTCCTCCAAGCTGTTCAACAATATCTGGCGAATGCTCCACTTCAGTTGTTCGAAGTGGAGTCGTTAGGGTATCGGAGGTTGGAGGGTTCCCTGTTAATTCCCGGGTAAAATCGTCTAAAATTTGCAATGTGTTTGGACTCAGCAAAGGTAAGTCCCCCTGTTCAACTGTGCTACTATCCACATTAAAATAATCAGCTAAAACATCATCAATATTGACATGAATTTCGTTAACAATACCATTCCAAGTTGAATTGTTTGAGGGCTCCACATGTGCATCTTCTTCTCCTTCTCCAACTGACGAGCAGGGGGGAGATGGGGAGTATGGAACCAGAACAACCTACAAATGAAAAAATAGCTTATTTTCAAAGTGTTCAAATCACCCCTACTGTTTAAAATTTGGATTATTATTGCTTAATAACATTTGGTTAATTCAACTTAACGACAATCAAAGATATGACATAGAAGGCGACAATTTGTTCGTTTATTTTCAAAGTGTTCAATTTTTTTTTTTTTTCGCGGCACTTTCCCCCAGCGCTTCCCGTGGCGCTTCTCGGGGCCCGCATCGCATCCTGTGGCACTTCCCTGGCCCGTGGCGCATCTCTGTGGCGCTTCTGTGGCCCGTGGCGCATCCCTGTGGCGCTTCTCTGGCCCGCAGCGCTTCCCGCAACGCTTCCCCGCCCCACAGCGCTTCTCGGACCCGCGGCATATCTTATATTAGTATAAGATATTTACAATCTAAAACATCGCATGACATAGAAGGTTTTGATTTTGTTCAAACAATTCCTCCAAATAAAATTTCATATTAATACTCTTTATCTGCTCTGGGAAATTTTTTTGGCTTCACTAATCTAATTTAGCAAAAGGTGAATGCATGCACTTGACGTGATTCAAAAGGGAGAACATTATATTTCCTTTGGGGAGAAAAAATCATTCAATATTCCCGTTGAGATATACTTTTACGCAGTGTTCGAAAATGTTGCATGTAGAATAGGCCTATAAAAGTTGGATGAAATTGATAGATATTTCTATATAATAGGTAGGAAAAAATGCTTACATTTGCAAAGTCCGAGGGCAGTATTTGAATGCCCGAAGGCCCAGGCGAAACTTGTTGCACCATCGGTGGCGGGCTTTGTGTAGTCGGGACAGGTAGTCCATAGAAAGCAGCTGTCCATTTACTCTTTAGTTTTTGTCCTGATTGCATTGTTGTCTGCACAGATGGTTGCACTTGTTTTGGGGTCGAGCCAGCGTACTTAATAATGGATGGTCTTGTCTCGTCCACTCTTGATTTCTTGGGTGGAGGGGGCACGCATTCTTCACAATTGGCCTTAAAAAGAAGAGAAAAAGTTAGTATTGAAATAATTTGCCCCTTTTTTACAGAAAGAAAGTTAGTATCATCATCCATGTAATTTTGTTTAGACAAAGCATTTATCACTAAGAAAGCACAACGTAAAAAAATTTCGTGAAATATACTAATTGCATCCTTTTTGAATCTGAGAAAGAAGAATTACGGCTCACTGAACCGTTCAAAAGCCGGCCTAGTTTGTATATTTATCACACCCCCAGAAAAACAGACCACGGAAAATAACCCCACGGAAAATATCCCTGAGAAAAGACATGGAAAAATACCCCCTCCCCCCACCGAAAGACATCGCATCCTTTTGAATCTGAGAATTACGGCTCACTGAACCGTTCAAAAGCCGGCCTAGTTTGTATATTTATCACACCCCCAGAAAAACAGCCCACGGAAAATAACCCCCACGGAAAATATCCCTGAGAAAAGACATGGGAAAATATCCCCTCCCCCCACCGAAAAATATGGTAAAAATGCTATTCAATTTATGCATAATAAAGCAATGTATCTTTTTCTTAAACCCACTCCCCTTACTTTTCACACGAAGAAACAGTTTGTTTTCACCTTACAATGGAGGTGTTAGACTTGAGGCATTGTCAAACCCCAACCCCCCCCCACCTTCCACCAATGTCCTAAAAATATTGTTAGGCATTAATTTTGGAAATAACTCATTTTCATGCCTCCATACCACATAGAATTACGCAAAGCCTGTAACCGCACAAGGTTAATTAACAATAATCTCTTTTTTCACGCGAAACTGTTTTTTTTAATTCGATGGGAAAAGCTAACCTTCTCAGAGAAACCTTTTGGTTACGCCGCTATCCAAATTCTTATATATTTACCAAAGCCGGATGTACTTTAAAGGGGTGTCAGTAATTATCAGCTATTTAAATCATTGCGAGAAATCTGTAAGTCAAGCCATAGCGGACAGTATATTAAGGGATTGACAGAAAGTTGACAGTTGCTTTTAGATAAGATATGGAATTTATCAAAAACAGAATTAAGGTTGTAAACAGAGGGGGAAGGAAGGATGGGGTTTACGTAACGAAAAAAGAGCGTATTTTACGCTTTTTATCGGGTATAAACATCATATAGTGGCGTTTGTATAGGGGGGGGTTTACCCGAATATAGTAGAGGGTAACCACGGAAAACAATTTTATTTTGAAAATAAAAATGAAAACAGAACTTACATTGCTAATTGTGGTTGCCATGGCTTCAAGTTCATCAATAATTTCATGTGTTCTATGCATTGTGTTCTGGAACTTTAATCACATTGCATGCCCATTATATACGAAATCTCAAGGGTGAATTGTTATGTAATGGGGAAAATCATATGTAAGCAGGCCTCTGATTGGCTGAGAAGGAGGATGTATCCGACTCGCTGATTGGCTGAGAAGGAAACACGTGATCTAACTGTTTCCTGTTCCAGGACACCTTGACATTCACCCCTAGCACGCACTTGTCCAAAACAACAATAATAAATAAATCCCTCAGGCCTAAAGATTAAAGAAACCTTAATGTTTCTTAATTCCCCCTCGTGAATCAATAATTCCCCCTAGCGATTATGTAAATCAAGTTCTCAGGTCAGGCTAGCCAAACAACAATGAAGCCATGTTTATTTCTTAATTTCCCCTTCGTGAATCAATAATTTCCCCTAGCGATTATGTAAATCAAGTTCTCAGGTCTGGCTAGCCGAGAAAAACATCAAATAAATCGACCATGGAAAAACAGATCATTGAGCGATTACGTAATCTTTCTCCCTAGGGACTCTATGACCATATTGTTTCATAATTCCCTACGCTCGTGAATCAATAATTCCCCCATCGATTATGTAAATCACCCCTCATGTCATTACACGTGGCCAAACAACAACAACAGATCGATTGACCTTGACACCCCCATTAGACTCGATCGATAATCCTTGAATAAATTATGTCCCGTCAGCATTAAACTAAATTGTAGATGGCAGCACATGTGTTCGTACGGGGTCAATAGGGGCATCTCTACTATTGTGAAAGGGATGGGCACCGAAGAGCTCCATCGATCTCCTGTTTCTTAGAAAAATAATGGTGTACGCCCGTGAGTTTGATTTTAAACAATCGATGACAAAATTGCTACTTCGCATTTCACTTTAAGTACTTTTGAATCATACTGGGATCACACAGGTATTTATCTCCTAACATTGGCCCGAAGACTCCTTTGTGAAGAGTGAAAAATTTGGGCTTAAAATACACTTTTTCCTATTTTGAAATTATACCTGACTGGAGGAATCTTCTGAGACTCAAACCTCTGGACAACGCAGGCATGGATTTTGGAAAGTATTCCAAAAGTGCAGGTTCAACTATGAGTTGTTATTTTTTTTTGGGGGGGGGGGGAGGGGGAGGGGTAGATGGAAATATTCAAGTTTTCTAAAAGAGATGGAATCCTTCTGATAAATGTCCAGCGGATGAAGGGTGGGGTACCTCCCTATTTCCACCTATTTGTAAATATGCTTCATAAATGGAGAGAGTCAAATCTTAAGCTTTGTGCTTTGCCACTTTTTAGTTTTTTAGATCCGATTGAGATTTAGATTGAGTTCTGTGTTCAGTTTTACGAAATTATCTTTTTGGGATGAATGCTTGATTTTCATTTGCTGAATAGATTGGCTTTATTTTTGTGGACTAAAGTTGTTGTATATTGATTTAATCTGATTTCAACAGTTATGTACAGGTCAAATTTTGCAAGTTTAAGTTTTTCAGTTTGGGTTGTGTGTGGGTTGACCTGTGCCTGCACCACCAAAGGGCGGTCAAGTTGCTTATATTAAATTTTAATTTCTAAAGATCATTTCTATAGAAATTTTCGGCAATAGTCTAAGAAAATTTAGTATTATCCTCCATGGAATGAAATCTTAACAATCCTTGTTGCATCTAAAGTGACGATAGTAACTCGTTACTGCGTCACTTTCGTTTACTACCCAAAAAGAATATTTATTATCAATATTCACCTCATGGGCTTAAGTAGCTTTTTGTCTATGGGGGGGCAGCCAATTTTGTGATGAAGGACGAGGGGGAAGCTGAAGTTATATTGGCAGTTCACAAAACTTTACATTGCCAGCAAGTTCTATCATACCTATTAAATCTTTATTAATAAGTTAATCACCAAAAATCATCAATAAGCTTCAGCATTAATGTTCTTAGATTAGAGCTAAATCTTTCCAAGGCATTATGGATAGCCTAATTAGTAGTACCCCCTCAATTGGTCCGATGACACGCCCTCCCTTTTTTCGATGACATGCCCTCCCTTTTCCCATAGAATTCCGATGACATGCCCTATCCCTTTCCCCATAGAGTTCCGATGACATGCCCTCTGACGTCACGGCAGCCATAGGGAAAATAATATAGGATTTTAAACGCAGCCCTCTGACATCAAGTGACAGACCCTTTTCCCCTGTTTCTTTGCAAAATCATGTCTAGACACGTTCCCAGGTGGTTGAAACTATTGATCAAGGATCAGTTTCTTTCTGGAAGTGGGACAGTCAACATGGATGATTATACATTATTGAATATTAAAAGTGTTGATGAAACGGGACCTAGAGTGCCTAAGGTGGCGTTAGATATTACAAGGGGTTCCGACTAACCCTAGAATGGGACACGATGTATAATGGATATGTTATAACATTAAACAAATTCAAGTCAGGAGAATAATTGTGTTTTGCAGCTAAGATGAATATAGCGCATATATAGAGACTACAAGATGGATTAAATGCACTGGCGAAATATATTGAAGAGAATAATTTATAGAGTCTGTATTTGGAAGTGAGAGTGATGATTTGAGAAACATTTAATCTAGTAAAATTGGAAAAATGGTTAGTTTTAGATAATTACTTTCTGGAAGTAACTCTTCAAATATATTTTCTGGAGAAATGCTTAACGATATAATGAGAACCGATTCCCCTTCTTTGGACTATCGTCGTCGTGGTCCCCGAGCTTTATTTATAGATATATTGATTGAGACAAAATTATATTGCGGTCTATAGACGTCCATTTGTAACGCTCCTAGGAGATTTTGTTTGAGAGTCAGTTTGTTTTTGGAAGTCGACCAGTCAACATAAAAAAAATGTTTTACACATGCCCATTACGCTTGTATACTTTTGGCAGCTGGTCAGCATGTGAGAATTGTAGTTTTGCTGATGACTATAATGAACAGTGTAAATTATGCAATCCGTATAAATTGCATAGAGGATATGCTGTGCAAATTAAAGACTGTAACTCTTTTCTTGAAGAGATTTGTGACTCTCATAATAGAGGATTCTTATGCTCCAATTGTCACTATGATAAATGTGATCAATGGGAAAATACTTATCCTGGCCTGATTGCGAAAAACCCTAAACGTGAGTTCAGTTTATTTTTAAGAGACTGGTATCGTCGTGGCTTTAAATTGTTTTGGGAAGAAGTACCTGGTCTACGCTTCAATCACTGGAATGATAAAAGAGTCTGGTTTTTACGACATCGCTGTGAAGATACTGGCTACTTTTATTATAAACCTACAGACTTTTATTTTGCTGTTACAGAAAGTGATTCTTCATATGAGAATTTTGTATGTGACATTGCTTCAAATAAGCAAATTGAAACACGTGAATTTTATCATATAAATCAGAGTAGTATTATTGACTTTACAAAGAGATTTGATAAAAATGAAGTTACCCTATATTGCAGAAAATGTGACCCTGACTTTGCACGTTAAGACGAATACAAGTCGAATCCTGACGAACTACCACCACTTATCGTTTCGGATGATTACCTATACGTAGAAGAAGTAATCTAAAGGGCACAGTGTTTTGTACATAATTTTATTAATAAACAAATTTACATACATTTTTAAAGCATTTCACTTTTAGGGCACTGAAATGTATATTATAGAGGTAAGAAAGAGTATTTTCAACTAGAAAGTCGTTCAATCGAGGATTGTCACCATAAATCTTGATAAATTTCATGTAAGTATGTCCACGACTTCGAAAAATAAAATATAATAGGGCATGAAAATCACAGCTTTTCGTTGATAGATCTTTTACCCTCTTCCTATTTTGAATAATAGATTTTCCACTCTGCTCAAGAAAATTTTTAATATGAGGTGTGTAGAATGTGTACGGCAAGTCAAGCGGATCAATAAATTCTATATTGCTTCTTGTTTGAAAGATGCATAACCAATACCCCGTCTTTACACTCGATGGACTGCTATTACCAATGATTAGGGTATTGTTAACATGTTGAATATGCTCCTGGAAATCTAATTTATGCAATAAGATTTATATTTTGATATGTAGGGGTCCATGTTAAATACATCGATTATTTGATTGTTGTTCATGGCGCCAAGTCTAATAAAACACTGCCGTCAGGAGCAATTTTCCAATAGGTTTCAAACTGATTTAGCGAGATTAATGCAATGCTTTTCTCCAACGGTTTGGCAAAGGTACACTCTTTTCTTACATTTCCCGTCCGGACAGTACTCATCTCTTGAGTACCAGACAAATCTAATACAGTAATGCCATGCGTTTTCGCAAACATTTCTTCATTCATACCATTTTCGAACAATTGAGAATCTCGATCTAGGGATTGCATTGCCAATTCGTAGAGGGTCCTGTAGGATTTATCAAAGGATAAATTGCAGAGTGGGATTCCGTTTACTTTACATACAACCGAGGAAAGTCCAAATAATTCAAATTTATGCGGGGAATCTGTCCATGATTCAACAGCGCTAGCACTTTTTACAAAAGCCAATGACAATTTTAAAGGAATTTCGCCATTGATAAATAACGAATCGGTATAGATACGCATACCTGTAGCAATATGACGCTGATTTGTGATTTTATTAGGCATGAGCAATTTGATATTATTTCCAGAGGCTCTTAATTTTTCAATTGCCAAAGCCACAGAGCTCATAACTTGTTGTTTTCGTGGATGAAGCCTTGCCGAGGCGAGAGAGACTGTTACATCGGGTGCAGCGTCCAGTACTTTTCGAAAAATATATAATTGGACGGCGCAAGTTGTAGTTTTATATCAATCTTTAAATTAGGAGGCAACCATTGAGGTATATTAAATATCTCAGGATTTAGTTTCCCCAAAAAATGTAAATCTTTAGTTGTTGCCTCTCTAAGAATATTGGTAGTATCAGTATTTGTTTTATATTTATATCCAATAGTCAAACCTCTCAACTGCTTATAGGACATTGGTGTCATCAACATGAATTGTATATAACTTGCATAATTTGAAAGATTATTGCTCGCGCTCACCAAAGTTCCATTTATATAGACACTTATTTGTCGAAATAAATTACGTAATACACAATTTTCGTAGGATAACCCCTCGGCGGCACTTTGTTTTTCATTGTTCGATTTTTTAGCAATGATATTTAAATCTATAAATGTCGAATTCAAATCGATAATGTAGTCTTCATTAGAACAAATTCGAAAATGGACATTTTCAGAGAGCGGCTGTTACTGGTAAAATTGTTCATAGTATCCATGTTTTACAATGACATCTACATTTTCAGCATTGAAGAGATTTAGAGATGATGTGACTGAAGGGTGAGAATCTTTACGTGGTAGATATGTCATCTTAGGAAAAGAAATCCTTTTTGGATTTTTTTACTTTCTTTGATGCTTTACGCTTCCCGGCTGACTTGAGACTGATGAGTGATGAGGTCTTTCTCCTCCTTTTTAAACCTTTTCTCCGTTGTTTCAATTGCTCGCCGAGGGATCGAGCGCTCTACCTGAGATTTTGTGAAACACTTTCTTGAATATCTTTCCTAGAGCCCCAATCTTGTAATGTAGAGGACGCAAAATCCACTGCAACTGGTGCAATAAATTTTCTAGCCAAGGGTAATGCAGCGCGAAAAAACATAGCAAACCAACTGCCAAGACCGTACCCAGACATTGACGAACGACCCCTATAATACTCCATTCAATGTCCCAACTGGCGTGGTCCAAGAGTAGCAACATAACAATCAAATCAGGACCTACAAACTGAGTTCTATCAGCCATTTCACTGAATGGGTCGAAAAAGACCTGTAATCACGGCCAAATCTTTTTTTATTGCGAGAGGATCAACCAATTTGCTTCTTAATATTAACTGACAGAGCTCCACATACGAAGTGCTGACTGGAACGTATTGAAGGTGCTTTATATTGTAGTGGTGAATATGGTCATTAGAGGTTTTTCGTTCAAGAACACGTAAGAGGTGGACATTGGTATTACCAACTCTTGATCTCTCGACAAAGGATGCATAAAGAAATATAAAACTGTACGAAGAGAAGGCGGATGCAAAGTCTGCATAGATAGCATAGTCATTACCACTGAAATTTTCTGTCTTAATAATACGATTATTAAAACCGAGAACCTCACGTAAATTCTCATTGAGGAAAATTCTTTCATTCTCAAATGGATTGGTAATATAAATTCTCCTTTGTTCCATAGAATAATTGAATTGAAAGGCACCATTTTTACGCGTGGAAATTTTTTTGTTGATAGCACGACAAAGCTCATGCATATTATTGTATTCCCTGTAGGGTATGGTAGCAATAGGGTAATCATTAGAGTCAAAAGTTGCCATTGCACCTTCATCACCGAATTCAAAAGGTCGTATTTTTATCTCATATTTATGATCCCTTCTTAGGATATCATATGTATTTTTAAGAATACAATCGACAAGAGCCACTTCATACCTTCCCTCAAATTTAACGGCAGGGGAAAGTTTTGTCCAAAAATCACTCGTTTTATCCAAATCGTCATAAAGAGGATCAGAAACATTCGACATGAATGTCACATAAAAACCTTGAGACATTATGAACGTCTTCAGCAGGTATCCACGAATCAAAATCAGAGTTGTATCCTAGCAAGCGATCAAGCAACAGTTTCTTGTCCTTATGTGTACGAGTCTTTAATACATTTTCAATTTGATACATTCCGGTGTTTTTATTTTTTGTAATTCATAATCTTAAAATCTGCCAGGAATCTCTTCATGTTTCATATCACGAAGCCGATATGCTATAGGTTTAGTATCTAGCATTTTAGACACTTTAAAAGGTTCAATAGACCATAAATAATTTCCATTTTCAAAAATATTTCTGGAACGATTGGTTCGAACAGTATCACCAACATTAATTTTTTCTTTCCTGCCTTTTCAATAGAATATTCTTTAAGGAAATGTGTATTGCCACTATGATAAACTTCCCGACGGCTAGTATTGAACAAGGATCAATGAGGACGTTGGCTGTATATTTGCATGATTTTATCTACATCATGAATAAATGCAGCTGTATTTTTCAATGTACAACATCTTGAAATTAAAAGTCGAATAGTTTGTATTAATTGATCTGCCAATGCGGCCTTTACGGGACTATGACTATGATAGAGTATTTTATTATATTTCAATAAAATTTTGTTTACAAGGGGATTACCAAATTCACTTCCACGGTCTGTTTGAATTTTTTGATATTAATCTTGTTCAAAGATGGATTCAAGGGCTTTAGCAACTTCATTGCCTCTCTTTGACTGCAATGGAACTGTATATGCATACCGACTAAACACACTTATTGCGAGTAAAGCATACTTGTAGGGTTTATTATGACGTCTTTGAATCGCGTCTAGAATCAAAAGACCTGCTTGTAATATATGCCGAGGGAAAAATGCTTTACTTTTTCGATAGTGATTCCCATAAACCCTATGATTTCGATGAAGAGTATAACTGGATTCCTTTTGTAGATAGTCTTGTGCACTTTTAGTGTCAACACCAGTGACTTTGGAAAGCGTAGTTGGAGAACTTAAACTTCCTGGATCTCCAATATTTTCATAAACACCTTTCAAAATTTGATCCATTTTCATCGTAAGCGTCCGCTACCCTTTTGTATACTACCAGGTGAATCAATACGTCTTCACTTTTGTCTAGTTACCGGTGTCAAATCACCACAAGGTGTGCTTTCCAAGAAAGATTTAAAATCATCTTCTACCTTTAATGGACTATGTTCTCTTAGTTTCTTTCGAATTTGCTTATTAGCGATAAGACTTTTAGGAAAAGTCTGAGGATTTTAAAAATTATATAAATGCTCGTCAAAAGATTTGACTCTTTTACCATTCGCAATCATATCCGAAGATAAATCAATTAAATTGTAAGGCTTGCCCTGGATTATAACTTCATTCTTTTTCTCGTCAATTTGTTCATTGTAAGTGAGATAAGTCAAGAGTCTTTTATTTGTTCACGATAAGATTGAGGCAACAAGTCTACAACACTTGTTAGTAACTCTTCCTTTTTCAGTGTTTCACTGTTTTCAGAAGGTTGATCAATGACATTGACTTTGAGCGTTTTTTCACGATAAGTCTTGTGTTTTTTGACATGAAGAAGGGCATTTCGAAGCGAAACTAATTTTTTATCATCAGCAATTGTTTCATTGTTAACAAATTTATCAAGAATATCTTCAAAGTGTTCTTTGAGTGAAAGAGCAAGTTTAATTGGAGTCAATTTATAGGGTTTAGCCATTTCTAGAGAATAGTCTTTACAAGTCCGGCGATTATCGGTAACACTGAAAAGAAATTACCACCCGCTTGAACAAGACGTTTTCTTTTACAATTTGTTTTCTTTTTGCAAACTAAGCACGTACAAGTGATCGATGTTGCCTTGTCTGCTGCTTAACATGATCTGACAGCTGAACATTAACCTCCGTTAAATTTAAACAAAGTTTCAACAAGAGATTAACAAATTCCATGTCAACACCATGCTCGAGAATTGCTTTTCTAAGTCGTGGTTTTGAATTGGCTAGCACGGAAAATAAATTTTGTTTTTCGTGTAGCTTCTTCAATGTCATGATTGTGACTAATGACCTTTTTTACTATTCACGGGTATATATACAGTAATTTCATCATCGAAAATATCAGTGACTACACGCAACTCTTCGGGAGTGTATTGATTCAGGTCTAATAATGTGTAACCATAAGGTTTATTAGTTACTTGATTGTATGCGGAAAGTAAAAATTTATGTTCGCCAGGATAAATTTATTTGTTGAGAGTTATAAAAGAACTTGAATCGCGAACAACTCTATAGATGATATAGTAGGTACAATTCAAAGCAAATGTTCTCATGCATTTACTCTGATGAAAAAGATTATGGAGAACAATATTTACAGAAATTTTTTCGTGATGCGACCGAACAGTAAACAATTGTAACATTTCCTGCGACCATTCTTTAATAGATTCAGCTAAATCGTCAATAATCAACCACTAGTTTGGTGCAATACTAGTAAAACACGCTAAGTCCTTGCATAAATTTTATGCTTGGATTAATATTCTTTATTTTATTTTAGGATTCTTGCCATATACTATAGCAATAATAGAATTTTTTCGGATTTTCTAAAAACATTTTACCACGGTTTTGAATGATTTTTGTTAAAAGTGTCGTTTTGCTGGACATAGACGGTCCGCAAGGCAACGATCTGAAGGGTGTTTTAAATTGATACATACTCTTCCAATGCCCAAATGCAACTAACCTATCCTAACCTCAATCTGTTGAATAAATATTCAAGAGGAAGTAGAATACATGGTTTCTTTAATTCATATATTTACAAATTTTAAAAACATCACAATCGGGCGGCCACCGATAACAGCGGCCGAGCCGATGATAAGATAAAATAAACACTCAAAAATAAACACTTAAAATTACCGCCTTGCGCAATGAAATTTAATAAATTTCAATGACTAGATAAAAAAAGGCAGTGCCGAGCTTGTGACGGGAAAACGACTAGATATTGAAGGCAGTTTTGAGCTGTTGACGGAGAAAACAGCCCCCCTCTCCCAAAAGAAGGCCCTCCCTCCCCCTCCCTCTACTATAGAGCTTTCTCCAGACCGAGTTGCTTCCTATAATTTACACATTCAACTCAATCTGACGTAAGATAATGGTCATGTGGTAATACTCTCACACCACCCTCGAATACATAGACTTTAACCGATATGGTGGACATGGCATTTTTTTCGACTCGAACTGTATAGTTTTTGTATTTTAAAGAGTGAATGGCCATGACACTCGTTCTTGGAACTAAATTTTGCTCTATACAGTTTCTATAGACACTCATGGTGAAATTTTCTTTTACATAATATGATGGCACCCCTTTGCAGACTATTTTGGCAGTCTCATTGTGCGTTTCCAAGCAGTACACCTTCGGACCGGGAAATACACCATGCGATACCAAATCACTTTCCGTTTCTGAGTTTAATTTTAACAATTGATTTGGGGCCTTGCGTTTCACTAGCTCCGGATAGCGGGACTCATCCCAGTTTGTGCAGTCCATCCGAGAGCTAATGTACTCTCCATTTTCCAAATCTTTCAATAAATTATTAGTTTTAACTTTTAACAATAAAGAATCGGTATCGCCATAAAAAACTTGAACTTGTCCCTCCCTCGGCCACTGGCGCTTACATACATTGTAATAAAACTCCAAGATGAGTTTTTTTTTAATTTCAAAAATGGCACTGCCAGCGGCAATGTTTTTATTTAAAATTTCGTTTCTTTTTTCCTATGTAAAAGGACCATATTCGAGTGTATGATCATGAATGATGTGACGTTCGGATCCGCAATGTTTCAAGCACATTCTTTAGGGTCGGTCACGACGTAACAACGACCCCTGTTTCGCACAATCTCACACATCTTACCAAAGGCCGAATTTAAAATGCGCTAAAAGATCTCTTTTTCGACCTTTATTTTTGCTTGAGACCGTTTGTTAACAAAAGTGTCAACAAACGTATTCATATAAGGTTTTTGGTCAAATTGGAGGGTTCTATGAATCCTTGTGACATTGAAACCGTTGGCAAGCATCCACCACAAAAGAACGAGGTGTACAACAATATTCCGTTTCGGCTCCAGGTCGGCAATAAGCTTTTGTTTTGAAGGTGTCCAATGCACGCCTTTATTCTCTACTAATGATAAATTGTAGGGACTCAGCGAGTCCCTTTGCACCGGTCTATTAATGCACGGGAAAACAAAATCTTTTACCGAGTCATGAAGTTCCAGAGGAATGTCACCCGCAATTTCGCGAGACCATCCTTGTGGTCCATTTTCCTCAACAGTGTGAATATTGGGGAAATTTGGAGCAGTAGGATTGTCAAGCCATTGGTAGTTCCCACACGGCAAATAAAGTGAGACATTGCCGACGGATAAAGGGAATTCATATCCAAGAAAACGGCATCCAACTTTTTACTGGTGCGTTGTCCAGTGAAAAAATACCCTCACTTCATAGACCTCTCTACAAATAAGAGCTTATCCACGTCGGCGATCAGACCTATTTCTGCTCCACTGATTTTAAGAATTAAATCCATCACCAAATGAGGAGTGGAAAAATAATACCCCAAATCCAACCCAAATTCTTCATGAATTTTATCCGTGTTTTTACAGACAATATCTAACAACGACAATACATCCCTTGCCACGTATATTTTACAATAATCCAACCCATTTTTACACCCTCCCTTTGCCCAAACCCTCTTGGCAAATTCATAATCGGCTGTGATGCATTGACGATCGTGAAGTGAATCATAAAACTCTGCGATGGGTGGTAATTTTTCCTTACTTAGCTTCGAGGCGGAGCTGTAGTTGTCGTACGGGTATATACCCTTACACGTTAATAAATCATACAGTTTCTCATCTGGAAAGTGTTGTTTAAGGAGGGGGAAACCAATAAAATCGTCGATTTTTGTACTTGAATGAGTTGACTTAGGGATTTAGGGAAGAAACTAAAAGAATCAGGAAAACGGATTTTATTCAAGCATGTATTACCATTATCAATTGTTTGCCATTTAAATTCTAAGACTAGCAGCTTTTCAGATGATTTCAGTATGATGTTATAAGAAAAAAGAACCATCTACCCATGTGCCATCTACAATTTCACCTTTCTGCAATCGTGCCAACGCTGGTAATATGAATTTCAAATAATAGTTGGAATTGTGCATGTAAACGGGTAAAAAGTATTGTTGCCTAACATTTAAATTACACGATTTATGAGCAACCCCCAAAAAATTACTCCTTCTCGATGAAATTTCTTGGTATAAATAATCATGATCGCGAGTTTTTGCACCCCCTCATTAATTTTTGTCTTGCAAACCCAACAAATTCCTTGATTTTTAATAGCCAACTCGTCCTCTGGTGATAGATTCATTGGATAGTGTGTATGACGCAGCCGTGAAATTGCCTCATTTTCTGTTTTAATGAGAGCAACCATAGCTGTGCCAACACAATCTTTTCCACCCAACGTCTCACAAAAATCTACCAATTGTATGGTATTACTTGAATCTCTCCGCGCGTGCGCAAAAGAGATCGCAATGGCTTCATGTTTTTTCACATATTTCGAATTTGACGGATCCGACACATCCATGAGAGCAGCCTCAATGTCCAATGATACCTTGTTGCTCTGCAACAGTGTGTTCTGAAAGCTTTTGAGCCGCAAGGTAGCATTGTCCCCTGAAATGGTTTCCATAGACTGGTCCCTATGACGCTTGCAGTGTCTCAAATGATTATTTAATTTTAATTCACTATAAAATCTAGAAAGACACATTAGGCAGTAATAGCGCGTTGTTTGATTTTACTCTGACTTAAAACCCGACTAATTTGGGAGATAGGACGGAAATGTCCAATTGATTCAAGATCTTTGGCAGGCTTGTACAGAAGCCATACCCAGTGTTTCACTGAATAAATGGACGGTGCTCTTACAGAATAAATTACCCGTTTTTTATCACTTAGTTCCCCATTTTAAAATTCTTCTTCAAACTGTAAAACTGTTACCCCAACTTTTAAGTGTTCATTAGCCTTTTCAAAAATGTCAATCCCTTTAAGTATTACCGGATAGTGCCCCTTTAAACAATTAAAATTTACTTTTGGAAAATCAGAATCCTCCGCACCACCATTTACTGCCAAATCGTCTAACATTGTCTTACTAATACCATTCATCTTCATAGGCTTATGACCCGCGACAAGAACGGAATACTTTAAACACTCCAAGCCCGTGTCAAAACGAAAGTGTTGTACACCCTGACACCCTTTTAAATTACTATTATATTTTTTAAAGTTAGGTTTTCCGCTCCCCCTCCCACCTCTTAATGCGAATTCCCTTTTAAATTTAGTGATATTTAATTCTAATTTTTCTAAAAATAAGACCGATAAACCACTCCCATTCTCATTATATCCCTGCATCCTATTAAAAATTTCGCCAACCCAATCCGAAAACACACCCTCAAAATTATGCAGGTCTGGGTGTAGTGTCTGCATCCGTGTTTGTATGTGATGATCGCGCAAAACACCCAAACTTGTATTAAAAAAATAATTTTAAACGCGATGGATGCTTTTAAAGAATCCTGCCCTCCCGCCTCCCTTAAATGTTTTTCAAGAAGTGCCCGAATCATGCCGACGTAGAGATGTGCGGTTTCTATGGGGTCCGTATGAATAGTACCACATGAAAGGGAATTAAACGGGTCACAAAACTCGGCCCTATATAGATGAATATTGCGCAAAGCGGTATCTGCTAAATAAAAATCTGGTAACTCTGGGGGCGAGCCAGCACCACTTTGTTCCGTATCACTGTGAGGGGCGGGTCCTTCTAGCATCCTCTCGACCTAGTTAGCTGGTAACTCTTCTATCCATTCATAGTCTATATCGAGGCCGAGATCCCTCACAAAACTGTCTATATCAAATACGCTATCCTGAATCGCCCTGCACTTAAACCCCCCTCGCGTTCACTGTTCTCCGGGACCTCTTGCATGTTCATAAAACTCTCTATGTCCTCGTAGAGTTTTTAGGTCGCTTGAGATGTTGGTGTGTGAACCTAGAAAAATAAGAGCATATTAGCTCACTGGAAGCTATTGCCCTACGAAAATGAGAGAACGGTTATGAAAGTCATAGAGCCCTACTACTCGTTGTATTATGGAAGGGTATTATGCCCTTATGGAACTGTAGACGCTCCACTAATCATTGTAATGTATCAATGCATTATGATGGGGTACCATGCCCTCGTGGAACTGTTGACCCTCCACTACTCATTGAAATGCAAAGGTGTCCTCACTACTGATGTAAAAGTAATGTCCCTCTCATAGAACACCTTTTGTATGTATTATGATGCATTGCAAGGTTCGCCTGCACTAGTGATAGAGTCTTAAAAAAAGGCATGAGAAACTCACCGAAGGGGGGTTTGGTTCCGGCAATTTGGCTAGAAATTCTTCGGCCCAGGCCAGTAGTTTATCTGAGGCCTCTTCAACTGTTCCTTCACCAATATATTGCAATAACAGTTGGTCAATTTTGGCCTGAAAAAAAATGAGCTTAAATATCCCCTTCAAAGCCAAAAAATGGGGGAAAATGTCTATAGTGAGCTAAAAAAAACTTTTTAGTGTCTCTGACAAGCTTCATTTAGAGACCTCTAACAAAAAAAAGTAAAAACTAAAGACATAAAAAGAATAAAAACTCCTTTAATGCCTGAATGGGCTCTCTGACAGGTAAAAAAAAAGTGAAAAACGTCTTTATTAGAGTGAAATGGTTAAGAACAATCTTGTTTCTGAGGGAGATAGTCTTTTAAAATTAGTTAGGGGGGGGGGTAGGGATGTATTCTGAAACTTAAATATTCTAGCAAAATAGTGAAAAAATGAACATTATTATGGGAAGGCACAGATTAAACAAAAAACTAGCGAGTAGTTGCTTAAAAGCTCAACAAAAGAAGTGAAAAGGATAGAAAAAACTACATAAATTTAGGTACGAGTGAAGCTAGCAGGGGTACACAGATGTGTCCTAAAAACCAGGGAGTATGCGCTTAAAAGCTGAAAAACAATCTTATTTGAGAGACCTCTAATATTCTGGTGAAAAGCTTTTATTATGTTTAAAAAAAAAGGCTAAGAACAACCTAGTTTCTGAGAGACAGTGTCTTTTAAAACTAGGCAGGGTAGGGATGTATTCTGGAACTTTAAATATTTTAGTGAAAAACAGTGAAAAGAAAGGGCTGAAAAAGTTGGAAAAATCAGTCTTATTTCCGAGTCTTTAAAACAAGGGGAAAACTAAACACAAAAAGAATAAAAACTCCTTCAAGGGCTTAAAGAGGCATGGAAAATGTCTTTACTAGCCTGGAAATAGTGAAAATATAGGGCTAAAAAAAGTTGAAAAAAATAGTTAGATACTTCTATAACCAGGTAGAAAATAGAGGTAAAAATGCTTACCTCCCCGAATTCAGGCTGCACTTGGGTGCAGGATGGTCCTGACAAAGCATGATCGGGCCTCACAATTTTGCTTAGGCGGAGCAGCTCCTGAGACCCTCCGCAAAGCATGATGAGAGACAACCTCATGATCTTGTGTAGGTGGGGCTGCGGCCACCCACTTTCTTTTCAGTTTTCTAGCATGCTGCATAGGGCCCCTGCGCGGATGGGACTTGCGCAGTTACCTAACACGTACAATAAAGTATCCGTTGGAATAAGTATTCTCCCAGTGTATTAGGAGCCCTGGTTTGATACAATCACTGGTGGAAAAAGGAAAACAAACAAAAACATGCCTTTTCATCCTTCACAGAAAAAATCACATTTTTGTCGATAGTGAACTGAAACCTCTGTGGCAGGGTTCTGAGAAATTCTAGATGTGATGCGCAATTTTCGACCGATAATTTCCCTTCTTGAGGGTGTTTTCCCTCCTTTTCAAAATTTACCCCAGTTATCTCAGGCTTGTAACTTTTGACGGAATTTTAAGCATAAAAAATTTTACATATTTGAAATCACCATAAAAAGGCAATAGATGTATATTATTGTTATCAAGATTCTGTTTTTTAGAGTTTTGGTACGATTAGCGCAAGCCACTTCTTATTTCCAAAAACTGTTTGAAGCTTTGCATGTAAGTCGTCACTAATTGTCACTAAGTTTCTGCTCTTTGAAGTTTCTACTACAATTAGCGCGAGTCACTCCTTATCTACAGTCCTTATCACAAACTGTTCAGAATTTTAAATGCAATTGCTATCGTCTGAGTCCTTACTTATGATTTATATTACTTTATGGGTCGCTATTTGTGCATTGTATGTTTTTAAATACTTTTCCATGGCTAAAATTTGCTGCCCTTAAAGACCCTCTTCTTCTTTACGCCATTTCCGATTTGATAGATTGTCCACCCTCTTTAAGTTCGGGAAGGAAGTGAGGTGTAACAGAAAACGACAGTTTGAACTCATTGTCAATTTTAGGCTTACCAGGCAATTTGTTCTCTTTTCGGAGGGCAGTGGTCATCAGGTCACCCATTTCCTCTTCACAGAAAGGAGATGTCGTTAAATCAGCCGCTCGACTCTTGTTGATTCAGGAAAAAATCTCATTAATAGGACAGTTGTGAGTCAAGGAAAATCCAAAAAACCTGATTTTGAAGACCAGCACAAAGAAGAATGGAAATCGAAAAAGACTTCAGTGCTTAGAAATAGTCTTAATTTCCGTTATAGACTATCTGCGCCAACCACAGTACCTCGTAGCCTAACACACTAAAAAATTAGCGTGACTCACTAAAATTTTGATTTCGTTTATAAGTCTCATTTTATCAGATGAGAAACTTTTCAAAAATAGGCAGATATTTTTATTTTGAAACTATTCAATCGATTTTAATTTAAAAAAAGAGGTTACCTGATGAAGCTAAAGAGCTAAGTGGAAATTTAAAACGAAGAAATATTATCGCTTCTAAGCCTTTGGATGCTCTTTTTTCGATTTTTAAATAGGATAATTCATGTTTATTTTGCAGACAAATGCAACGTGAAGTTGCATTGGCGATGTAGAGGCTATAGGTTAATCTCCCAAAATTTTAATTTTAATTGGAAATCCATCGTACGAAAGTTAAAGATCAGGATTTCTAGAGTTTACATAATATTTAATTGATTCTTTATTTCAAGTAATATATAGGTATATTCCTGCAGTTAATACATTATATTACTAGCATTACTAGAATAGCTTATATTACATACTCTGGCTGGCGAAACAATTGTATTACCTTATTTAATATTATTCAATTTATTATTTGTTTAGGCTGCTCAATAGCTTTTCAGTTACTAAATACAATTTGTTTCTTTATTGAGTTTTAAGATTATTCAAACTGCATACTAGAAACTAAAAATTTCATGCCACGTTCAAGACTGAGCCTTGTATGTTAGTACGCTATGTTCTGTGGGCTATTTAAGGCTTTTGGGCCTGTTAGCATTATTTTCGACGAATTTCCTTTTTTTATTCTGCTGTATTATTTTTTTATTTTTTAAAGAAAAGGGGAAATAAAGACAAAGATTCAAGTAAAAAAAAAGAACAAGATAATGGAGAACAAAGAATAAAAAATTCTTTCGTTAAAAAAAATAGAACTTTCTATTTTCTAAGCTGAAGCTTCAAAAAGAATGTCGTGACACCTCTGAAGGTGGAATAATACCACACCCTCACAAACGATTGTTTTACTTCTCACAAACAACAGAAGATCAACAATTTGAGAAAACTCTTTTCTTCTCCTTAAGAGGGATCCCTTGTTCTCGTTTAAGAGGTATAGATCAATTAAATTTAAGAGCTATTCCCTTCTAAGAGCTTGATGGGTCAGAAAGAAAACAAAAGAGTGAAAGACGGAAGAATTCAAGATACTAAAACCAGGGGACTATGCACTAGACAAATTCAGATACACCTGATTCTGATAGGCAGGACTGAAAACACGGACAAAAGACCGGACACAAGGCCCGGATAAAATCTGATGCCTGAGGGACCAGAAAGTGGAGCCAGGGGCCGAATGTTTACGTTACAACAGACACCGATCTTTCTCTTTTTGAAGAATAGGCCTTTAAAACAATCAACCTGCAGATCACATGGATCGTTGTATGACACTGATGTCCAACGATCACTCACACTGATGACCCAAAAAGGCCTTCCGAAAAAGCTGTAAATTATTGCGAAAAGTTTGAAATAACAGTCAGTTCATGTTACCTTTAAAATCTTAGGAGTAAAATGTACATAATGTGTTAAACTATTTACTTAATTTTTCCAGAGGGAACAAATTGAGATCCAGATACAATTAAAAAGCATTTCGTGGTAACGCACTGTAAGTAAGGAGTGACCAGAGCTAACAGTAATCGAAACTCTAGAAAAGAGTTTTGACAACAATATATAAATCAAAAGCATCTGCTTTTTATAATCATTCCAAATATACAGAATCGTCAAGTTTAAAGTTACGCATCAGAAGCTGTAAGCCATAGAAAAGGTAGAAAACACCCCCAAAGGGCCAGTGATACTAATGAAAATTACATCATCAAATTCAGAATACAAGAAAATTCATTTGTAGAGGTTTGACGCTCCCATCTACAAAATACAGATTTTTGCAATTTTTTTTCGAAAATGAAAACCACGGATGTGTGTTTATTTGTCTCCTCCCCAGGGATTGCCGTGACGAACCAGTGGTGCTAAAAATCAGGAGAAGACTCATTCGAACGGAAGTTATAGGGTCTACTACTACTACTAACAACTCACAGCAGCACTAAGCCGCCTGAGGCCAACACAGCTACGTACGCTCCTCCTCCATCCCAATCTATTCAAAGCGTCCCTTTTTACATCCTCCCACGAAGTTCCCATTTCCTTTAAATCTTTCTTTATGACGTCTTCTCACCCTAGACGAGGACGACCTGCTTTCCGTTCAGCCCTAGACGGTTGGCCGAAAAGAATAATCTTCGGCAATTTGTCATCATTCTTCCACACAGCGTCCCCTAGCCCCCTCAACCTTTCTTTCATTATAGTCCTAGAGAGCTATATTGAACCACATTTTTCGTACAGCCTATTGTTTGAAACATGGTCAGTCAGCCACCAGAACAATCCTCAAGCAATTTCTCTGGAAAGATCTATCAAATCTTCATCCGCTTTTCGAAGCGCAATACTTCAGAGCCATATTTGACCACTGTCATCACTGTAGCTTCTAATATTCTAATCTTGGTTTGCAGACATCTTCCTATTCTTCCAAACTTTTTTTTAACTGTAAAAAAACACCTGAGCCTTGGCTACTCTATTTTTAACATCTTCACTGCTTCCACCATCTTTACTAGTAATACTACCACGGTAAGTGCAGCTGCCCACCTGATAAATTTTTTAATTACCCAACGTCACCTTTTCATCTTCACTTATTGCTAGCCTTAGTAACTTAGTCTTCTTAACATTAATTTTCAAACCTATTCTAGCACCCTGAACTCGCAAAACCTCTAAAAGTTCATTCATTTTGCTTACACTTTCATCTAGGATGCTTAAATCATCAGCATAATATAAGTCCAGGAGAATTTTTCCTCCCCATTTGATTCCGTGGTCTCCCATTGCCTTTCCTTTGCTCCTTAAGACAAATTCTATCAAAATAATCCATATAAAGGGGGATAGAACACAACCCTGCTTAACTCCTAATTTAATACGAAACCAGCTGCCAACCTCATTTCCTACCTTAACCGCAGCAGTGCAATTATACGGTATAGTGTCCCTCTTAAGAAGCCACAAAGTCTGTGCCATAGCAAGCTGATGTTTTCAGCCAATTTGGGGTACAGTTTTGACACAGACAGGGCAAATTTACTATCCATTGAGAATTCTGAGATGGCCAATTAATTTAGAATTATTTAAAAACTGCGTTCTGAGATTCTCCGCACTACCTATTCACAGAAAAGCGATTTCAAAACAAGACAGGAATTCCATGGCCACTAATAAACAGTCAGATGTCTCCCAAGAATGGCAGCTGAGAATTCAATATTACCTCTCTTTTTCTTTACTTTTGGCTCACCAGTTGCGTTCTGTTCAGTGCTTCCACTATCCTTGAATTTTTGGGGATTTCCCCTGAAAATCTCACAAAAACGGAGCAGCAAAAACGCTTGGGCCTGGAAGCGTCAAATCTTTAAATATGACCCTTGGTGTCACCAACAATGGTCAAAATTTTGATATAGCTATTTTGTTCAAAATAGTCAAAAAGTCCAATAGCTTTGCCTCCAAGAATGACAAGATTCTCCCATAGCCCGTGGAGCAAAGGCTGCACATTATGCAATTTGTCAGTTGTTTACATGTAGTATTTATTATTGCCTAATTGACGGAATGTTTAATCCTGGGTGTGTTCGAGAAGCCGAAGGATATTGAGGTGAAACTTGAAAGAATGTGTGTGTATTTCCTACTACTTCTGCTACTACTTCTACTACTACTACTACTACGACTACTACTACTACTACTACTACTACCACTACTACTACTACTACTACTACTACTACTACTACTACTAGTACTATTAGTACTACTACTACTACTACTTCTACTGCTACTACTACTACTACAACTACTACCACTACTACTTGTCACTGTGACTATTTGTGACTCCGGCTACTTGTGACTGCGACCACTTATGACTGCGACCAATTATGACTGCGACTGATTTCGGTTGCAACCCTGGTGAAATAACTAAGGAAAATATACTTTTTCATTTCACTAGTTTTGAATAAGATTTTGGTAATTTTTTGGGATAATTTTGAACCAGCTTTATAATTGTGATTTTCCAAGTAAGTGAATTTTTTTTCTGTTAAGAAGTGCCATACTTTAGGAATCCTGTGCGTCTCTTGGATGTACACGCGCTGATTGAGTGACTATCGGCCGCGCAGCGTTGCCATTTTCGTTTGTGAGTTTGGTTTTTGGGCGCGAAAGAAGGTTAAAATCGGCGTGTTTCCTTAGATAGGAGTTAGTGTTGGTAGAGTTGTAAATTAAAGGGGAGAAAAGGGGGGAAGGAAGAAAAGGGAAGAGGGAGGAAAAAAAAGAAGAGAAAGGGAGGGAAGGAAGGAATAAAGGGAGGGAAGAGAAAAAAGGGGAAAAGGGAAAAAATTCCCTTGTCAATTTTTGTGTTTGTAGTTGGTTTATTTATTTTTGTTGGTGAATTAGAATAGTTGGTAAAAAAAAAAGTAGAAGAAGAAAGGGAGAAAAGAGGGAGAGAAAAAAATAAGGTATTGATATTACCAGAAAAGGTAAACCAAACAGAAAAGAATGACGCAACAACCAGGAGGGGTACCAGCAAGGTATGTACGAACAAACACTGCGTTTCTGAGCTTTGTGGCTTTCCCGGATGGAGATGTACCTTTAGAGGTAGAAGTACATAGATGGCTGAAACATTATGGAGTTGAAAAAGAGAACCTGATAGGTATAGACGGATCAGGGCTGCGATATAGAAAAACTATGTATGTGAAGTTCACCACTAGCAACGAGCTCCAAAAGTTCCTCGCTAAAACTGAATACGGAATGTTATCATTTGATGAAAGAGTTGTATACGTCGAAAGCTGCGAAACAAAGCCCACTTTTGTGAAAATAGAAAGAATGCCGCTAGAAAGGGAGTTGTTAGATGTCCAAGAGACACTGGAAAGGTATGGTAGGGTTTTCTCATGCAAAACGTGAGTTTTACTCTGGTGACGGATATCTCGAAACAGCCAAAACAAGAGCAATAGCAAGCATGAGAGTAGATAAGAACATCCCTTCTTTCATTTTCGTAAATGGAATGAGAATGCAGATATGGTATGATGGCCAAATCAAAACTTGCATTATATGTGATGAAACAGGCCATTTAGCAGGTGAGTGTCCTTTTTCCTCACAGAGGTCGCAAAGAAACATAACATCCGAACCAAGTGGCCCTAATGCCGTTAGTAGACAAAGCAACGTTCGGCCGGAAAAACAACCTGCAAACCAAACCAACCTGAGACCCAAAGAAAAAGAAACTGGACAGGAAAAGACAAAGGCGAGCAAGAATCAAGAAGAAAATATAGATTGCGAAACGGAGAAAATTAAACAGGAACTCGCAAGATTGGAAAAGCGGAAAACGACCCGTGAATACAAGGACGAGCTAAAAAGAAAAAAGAAACTGGAGAAAAAAGGACAAGATATTGATAGCGAAGATGAAGAGTTCCAAGAGGCTCGCAGCAGGAGTAGCTCACTGCCGGGAGTACTCACTAGGGGTATGAAAAGGAACAAAAGATCGCAAAGAACAGAATCACAGACAGGGCAAGCTGAACTTTCGAGCCGACTTGAAAGCATCGAAGGTATGATCGATAGCGTGGAAGAAATTGTAAAGAGCAGCAACAGCCCTTCGGCACGCCAAGCTTTGGAACTAATCAATTACACTGAGATGTCTTTCTCGTCAGTAGAAGGATTAGAAACCAAGAAAGCAAGAACTAGAGAAAATGCAGAAGACATGGTGATAAATCAGCAAGAGCTTCCAAAAAATTCACAACTTTGAACGTAAATGGAATAAAGCAAAAAAGTGGACAAATAATGATAAAAGGGTATCTACTAAAAGAAAGAATAGACTTAGCATTTATACAAGAGAGTGACACAAGCGAATTAATAGGTTTAGAACCTGAATATAAGTATTTTACGAATTGCAATCCGGGTGGAGGAAGCGTGGCGATAATATATAAACAAGAGCTCCATGTAAAAGACGTTCGAACCAATACAGACAGGAGAATTATCAGGTGTGGAATAGGTGGGTGCAAATTTGTCAACATATATGCTCCATCTGGGTCGCAAAACAAAAAAGTACGAGAAGTGTTCTTCGAAGAAAAAATAGCCCCATATATACCGAAAGATATTGAAGACACGGTTTTCCTTGGAGATTTTCAACTGCATAACAGACAAGCAAGACGCAATAGCACAAACTAACAATATTTGCTCGTCACTGAAACGATTCGTGCGTGATGCAGGCTTTCTAGACGTTTGGAAAGAAAAAGTGAATACAAAGAGTTTCACTAGGATAAGCTGGACGGCGTACAGAGGAGGAGCTAGACTCGACCGCATATACACGTCAGGTGAGATCCTTCCACAAATAGACAAAATCGAAAACAAAATTGTACCGTTTTCCGACCATCAAGCTGTATTTGTCACATTGAGAAACGACGAGAAAGAAAAATCTTCTTTCAGAAATTTGTCATGGAAGATGAATACTGAAGTAATGAGAAACAAAGAATTCACAAACGCAACAGAAAAGATATTAGAGGCACTGAAAACTGTCAAGAAAAGTAGCCTTCCAAAACATTGGGAAAGTGTAGCTAAACCCGAAATTACAAAAGTGGCCCAACAAATCTCTCGTGATACAGCAAGGTTTGAAAAGAAACACGTCAGCTTTCTATATAAAGTAGTTTACCAGCTAAAAGAAGAAATTAATTCAGGGAAAAACTCAAACAAGGAATGTTTTGAGGCTCTATCAGAGATAAGAGAGGTTGAGCATAAGCGGGCAGAAGTAATAAAAATACGAACTAAAATAGATGATCATATTCAAAACGAACAGTTAACAACAACTGTTATATGCCGCGAAAAGAAAATAATAAGCCAACAACAAATGAGAAGAATAAGAAATCAGAAAGGGGAAGTCCTTGAAAACGAAAAAGATATATTAAACGAAGCAAGAGATTATTACCAGAATGTGTTCAAGAAAGAAAAAGAAGAAACCGAAGACGAGCAAAAGAAGGTACGAGAATCTATTGAGGAAATCAATATAACAAAAGTAACCGATGAACAGAATGAAATGCTAATAAGCAAAATCACTTCAGAAGGAATAAAAAAAGCATTATCCGAAACAAAAAATAACAAATCACCGGGCAGAGACGGAATACCTTACGAATTTTATAAGCATCATGCAAATGAAATAGCCCCGATTCTGTCTGAAATGTTCAACGAGATGCTAAATAGCCCGGAAAAAAAAATTAGATGCATTGGAACAATGAAGCTCCTACCAAAGTTAGGAAATCTTGAGGAACTGAAGAACTGGAGACCTGTAAATTTAACAAACTGAGACTATCGGATCCTCACCAAAGTTCTTGCAAACCGACTAAAAAAGGTAATTGCTAAGTTGCTAAGTAAGAAACAAAAAGGAGGATTAGATGGACAGACAAATGCTTATGTTCTAAGAGCCATACGAAACGTAATACACGTAATGGAAAAAAAAGAAGAAAAAAGGGAAATACAGAATCACAAGCTTTGACATTCGAAAAGCATTTGACAAAATAAGAAGAACAATCCTACATATCATACTAGTGGCATACGGTTTCTGTAAAGAATTTATCGAATGGATAAAAAAGACCTTGGAGAAAATAGAACAGACAATTGTGATCGGTAATATGGAAAGCGATAGTTTTGAAGCAAAGACAGGAGTGAAACAGGGATGCCCATTAAGCTCTTTACTGTTCGAAATATATGTTGACCCTTTGTTGCGATACTTGGAGTAAGAGATACAAGGAATCGAGATAGGAGGATCCCAACAAAAGATAGAAGGATTTGTCGACGACCTCACGACTTTCACGGAAACAGACATGGATTATTTACGAGCTCTGCATTGTATAACTAAGTGCTGCGATTTGTTCAAAGTAGAATTAAACAAAGAAAAATGCGATGTCCTGTGTTTAAGCGAAGAAGAACCTCAGTTTATTGGCGGGATAGAAAGGAAAGATGAAATTAAGGTTTTAAGTATCAAATGGAGAACAACATGGAAAGAGACGGAAAAAGTAAACTGGGCTAAAACATTGCAGAAGTTTCAGTCGACACTTGCTTACGGCTATGGAAGAGCCTTCACAATATTTCAAAAAGCTACGTTAATATTTATTGTTGTCCAGTGATATGGTATTTCGCTTCAGTATCAAACCCCACAAAAGGCATCCAGAAGAAAATAAAATCAATGATATATCAGTTCGTCTGGTACGAAAAACCCCCTCCAAAGCTTAAATTTTCAGATATGTTTCTAATGAAAAGCCAAGGATGCCTTAAAATAATTAACACGGAAGCCAAGTTAAAAGAACTTCACATGAAAACAATTATCGAAGAAATCTATTTTGAAGAAACAACCCCTATGAAAAATTGGTATAACGCATGGGTGAGAAATGAAAGGAGTGACTGCCCAAATTCGGTACAAAAACGTTTCGGAACTGTCAAAGAAGTAGTGGGGAAAAGGATCGCAGACCCTGATAGCAAAAAAATCAACAAAACGGATATGAAACAATGGTTCATTTCACAGGAGAACCTACCTCCAGCGAAAACTCTAGAGACGAGTGATCTTAACGATGAAAAACTGAAGGAAATGTTTGACCTGATACACTCTAGTTTCTTACCGCCGAAGGTTAAAGAGCATGCGTTTTTCCAAGTTCACAAAGTACTACCAACTTAAGAGAGAAAACATAGGATAGACCCTACCAAGTCGACTGGAATGTGCGGAAGGTGTGGAAATCAAATTGAAACACTTGAACATTTAATACTTCAGTGCACAAGTGAAAAAACATAATTAGAAGAATTGAAACAACTGTTAAGTAGTGAAATACAAGAAAATGTGGAACTGATCACCGCAGAAAAGGTTTTAAAATTAAATTTATGCACGGAAACCAATCAAACGAAAAAACATGAAGATCTGGCACACATTTTTACACATTTCAGCTACTATGTTTGGAGAGCGAAAATGAAAGACACGAACCCAAGAGAGGTAATGAAAAAGGTAAAAGTTCAGTGGGATAGGTTAGTAAATATAAGGAAAGGCAAACAGAAAGGAGAAAAGTGAATGTAAAGGTAAAAGTGATTTTTTTTTTGAAGATATTAAAAAAATGAAAAAGTTTTGTTAGATTTTATAATTAGAAATTGAAATGTTGTTATCTAGAAAAGGAATAAAAAAGTGACAAAGAAAGAAGTATTAAAAGTAGGATAAAGATAAAGTTTTAAAGAGAATTGAGAAGTTTTGAAAGTAGGATAATGATAATGTGTTAATCCGAATTGATCAGCCAAAGAGGAAATGAAAGATGAGTAATAAGGATAAAGGAAATGAAGCAGGAAGATAATGAAAGATTCTACCTATTGGTATTTATTTGCAAAGGTGGAGTATTTCATTTCTTTCTTACTTTTTTTTATTTATTTTTTCATTTTTGTTTTTTTTTTGTTTATTTTTATATTCTTATTTTGGGGGACGGGGGTAAATGTGAATTATATAGCGGGGGAAATAGAGGTTGATGAAAAAGGATATGAAAAGTGTAATTTAAGGTCACGATGGAAGAGGTGTCCTAAGAGAGAAGAGCAGCCTGAGATATCGGATGGACCTAAAAGGTATAAGAAAATTGAAATGTAGTATACCTCTATTTTTATACCCTGGTATATTTTGGAATGCTCAATCTTTATATAATTTTAATTAATTGATTTTTGAATTTTTTTTTTTTTTTTTTTTTTTTTTTTAAGAAAAGAGTAGGTGACATCATTAGATAAATTATGAGATATTTTTAAAGAAAATTTGAAGGTCACCGAGAGGAGAGGAGGTGGGATTTTAATTAAAAAAGAAAAAAAGAAAAAAAAAATGACTGTGACCACAACTACTTGCAACCGGGAACACTTGCTACTGTGACTGTGACTACTTTTGGCTGCTACTACTTGTGACTGCGATAACTTACAACTGCGATTACTTGTGACTATGATTGCAATTAAATGTGACTGCGCCTACGACCACTCACGACAGCGACTAAATGCGTCTATTTGTGGCTGCGACTGCGGCTACTTCTGAATAAAACTTCTAGTGAATGTGACTACAGCTGCAATTAGTTGCGACAGTGACTTTAACTCCTATTGATAGCAACTCTGATTTTTCGTGGCTGTGACTACTTGCAACTGCAATTAATCGTGGCTGCGACTACATATAGCTTTTGTTGTGAGTACTTGCGACTGTGTCTATTTGCGACTGCCACTACTTCCGACTAGAGCTTCTTGCGTTAGTGTCTATTTGCAACTACACCCTTGGGTACTTGCGACTGCGATTGCTTGCGACTGTGAGACCTTACTACTGCAACTACTTGTGAATCTGATAACTTGCAACTACGATTACCTGTGACTACAACTACTTGTGGCAGGTACTAGGACTACTTGTGACTGTGACTGCGACTGTTTGTGACTGCTACTGCCACTGCTATCACTGCTAGTACTAGTGCTATTGCTTTTACTAATATTACTCATAATAATTCTACTACTAAATCAAAGAAGAGAAATTACAGTAAATAATCAAGTATACCTTAAAACGAACAGATATTACCCCAAACAGGATTATACAGCTAATGCCCACTATGCTTTCTAAAGACAAGTATATATTAACCTGCCAGTCTGTGTCCCTCAGTTTTTATTTAGTAACCTTAGTTATTATGATTTTTTTCTTCTATTCTTACTCGATGTTTTGACAAACAAAAAGACACAGCTTGAAACATAAATTGTTTTCAGTAAAGTGCAAATGGCATTATGGTCTTCCGGACGCATAGGAGGAAATAGCCTTCCTCCTGTTTGAGGAAATTTCTATTCGTTTAAGTCTAACATGATTATTTTTTGCCATTTCTCTTCGTCAACAAGGTTTCATCTATTTATTGAAAGTGATTTATGTTCGTTTTACGCTTCAATTATTATTTGACATTATTTCTGCTCGTCTTTAGTTTAATCTACTTCTTAATTTTTATTTATTTCTTTAAAAAACTTTTTTTTTACTTTTCTTTTTCAAATTAATGTAAACTAGAACGTTAACATTAACATTTATTTTAAAGTTTATATGATTTACAACGTATAATTTCGCATCAGCTATTATGGAGAAAGACTGATGGGTCATGGCATAGATGGGGAAACGGTGCCTGATGCCTCAACAGGGGCATTTTTACACCCACATTTTATAACTTTCCGTGAGCATTCAGGTAAATATAAATGAGGGTTTGAGGGAGCATTAAATTAAAATCTAATCTCCGCCCATCTTGAGTAATCCAGAATATAAGAACTGCGGAGCGATAATCCGCTTCTTATTCCAGAAAAATGTTCTTTTTTTAACATAAAAGATCACATTCATATGATTACTGGCACAAACGGTGGAGGGTTATCTTGGGCGTCCTCAGGGATTTCCCAAGAGGGGGAAGCAAGTGTTACCAGGAATTTTTATATGGATGTTCAAATGGAAATATTTAGTTTTATGTTAACTTCTTATATATTAAACATTTGTGTGGTAATGAACTGTTAGTAAGCAGTGACTCATACCTACAAATGAACACTAAAACTTATATATTTATATAGATAATTGATAAATTCAAAATTGTCTGCTTTCAGTTTATCACTTTTATAAAAGATAAAGTTTATCTATTATTGATAAAAAAAAATATGCTCGTATGCCAAATATTTATTTACTACAACTATATTAGTTTTATATTGGTTTTGTTTTAGGTAAAGATTGCAAGTTAATATTTTCTGAACCCTTTTCTTTTTTTGCACTATTTCAATAGCAACATGCCAAAAATAGGTAAAAAGAGAAAGAAAAAAGAGCGACGAATTTGGTGTTATATGTGCTCATACACGGACGAAAAATGTTTGGAAGTCTCGTCTAAACGGAGAATGTCTTCTCCCACTAACACTACGGGGTAGAACTATACAAAAAAAAAAAAAAAAAAAAAAAAAAAAAAAAAAAAAAAAAAAAAAAAAAAAAAAAAAAAAAAAAAAAAAAAAACTAATCGAGAAAACAGTGAGTTATAACTCTTTGAGAAACTTAGCTTAAAATAAATGAAATTTTGACAATATACTTTTAAAAGACCAAACATCCGAGCTTTTTTTTATAGGTCTTGGCTAAAAGTGGCCAAGCTTCTATTATGTATGAAGAGAAGGGGGGGGGGTGAATGTTCTAATAAGGAGTAATACGATATCTACAAATTTGCTTTATAGGTCAAGTATTCCGCTTTTATAAATTGTAACATCCTTTCTTAGAATTTGTCTTGATAGCCCACAGATAACCATAAAGAGAATCAACAGATAATCATAACATTTTGTCATAAAACATAATTTTATAGTAGAGAATTTATTTACATTTTTAGATCTTTTTCCGTTCATCTTGTTTTCTAAGAAATTATAGTCATCTAAATTGAGAGTTAAATAGATTCTTTACCCGATCTCATTGCTCAATTCTTAGATTCTGCTTTTTGTCCTAGCTCTCCCCCAACCCCCCCCCCCCCAAAAAAAAAAAAAAGAATTTGAATCTAGAGTTGAATTGGTAACTGTTGCCTTAGGAAACTATTCTCGTAGTCTAAGCTACTTTATATTTGATCACTACAATCCAAATTCAATTTCTGAAAATTTTGTTTTAGGTCAAATTGACGAGAAAGCAGATAAATTACACGCAATTGCATCGCTCAAGGTTCTACTTGACGCCACAAAAACACAACAGAACGGCATCGATAATCACTCAATCCGCAGTACTCCACCACTGGGAAACAATTCGAGCACAGCTGGGAGTCAAGATACTGAGCTAACTCCAGTCGATTCATTCGTCACACCAGAGGGGGTAAAAAAGGGTCACCTTAATGGCGTTTCACAAATGGTACGAGTTGTTTATAGAGTTTTTTCTGCTTTTCTCCTCTAGAGAAAGGAAATGACTTTTTTTATTAGCCAAGAAAAAAAATCCTTCTAGTGATGGAAAAATCAAGGTTATTGTTTTGAAATTAAATAAAAAAAAAAATTCCGAAAAAGAAGTTTTCATAAGAAAAGTAAAGGCCATATTAAACTTAGGATCAGAAGAAACAGAAACTTACAATAACTCAAACTGAAAAAGACCAGAAATTACTATTAAAGAATAAATGAAACCCAAAACGAACAGAAATTAAATCAAAATCATAGCATGAAAACATACAACAGGTACTAATATAAATGAATAAATAAACTTTAAAACGAGTAAAGCTTAAACTGAATATGCAAATCAAGCTTAAAACGAAAAAAAATAGTTTGCTATTAAAGTATAAATGAAACTTAAAACGAACAGAAATTAAATAAACAGTCAATGCGAACAAACATGCAATATATATTAATGTAAATGAATAAATAAATATTAAAACAAGTGAAACTTAAACTGAATATGCAAATCAAGTTTGAATCGAATAAAAAAAAAATTGTAATATAATTCGTTTTCAGTAAAGGGCTAACGATGCAGTAGGTTTTAGACTTTTATAGTGACAGAAGGAGGCAAAACCCAAACTCTTGTTTGTAAATATTTTTTGTTCGTTCAAGCTTGATTTGCTTGAACGAGTTGAAAACTTAAGCTTTACTCGTTTTAAGGTTTATTTATTCATCTATTTTGGTACCTGTTGCATGTTTTTGTTTTGATAAGATTGTTTATTTAATTTCTGTTTGTTTTGGGTTTCATTTATTCTTTAATAGTAATGCTAGTCTTTTTGAATTGAGTTATTGAAGGTTTCTATTTCTTCTTATCTTAAGTTTAATATGGCCTTCACTTTTCTTTAGATAAATTCTTTTTCGGAAGTTTTTTTTAAAATTAATTTCTCTTCGTTTTTGATTGCCAGAGTTTCAAGCTTTTCAAAATTTCCTATTTCAATATAATTTTCTATTCCAAAATAAGTTAACAGTTTTCGCAAGAACTAATAAAATCAAACTGAATATTTGATATATGATGATATTAACTGCCGAAAGCTCACCAGTTCAAGATTTTGTTCCACCCAGGGCCAAATTTAAAGCTTTGACCCTTCTAGGCTCAAGCGTTTTTGCCACTCTATTTTTGCAGGATTTTCGGGGAAGTCTTCAAAACTTCGGAAATAGTGGAAACCGCAGTGCCTAGTGAGCCTTTTGGTAAATCCTGGTCTGGTTTCACTGCAATTTTCATTTTATTTTCAATGTTGTAATACCTACAAAAGAGAACATTTGTAATATAATTCATTTTAACAAAGCGCTAAATACGGAGTAGACCTTATGCTTTTGCCGTTAGGGAAAGGGGCAGTAGCCATACTCTTGTTTGTAGTGAAGAAGTTTTGGAAAGAGCTAATAAAATCAAACTGAATTTCCATAATTTTTGGAATGGAATATCGTTAATAATTTTTTTTGGCTGAGGGGGGGGGGGGAGCATGGAGAGAGGGAAATGTTTTAGCTCCCATGATTTTTGGAATAAAATATCATTTATAATTTTGTTCCAGGGGGGGGGATCGTGCCATGGAGGGAGGTCCAGGGGTCAGTTGCCTTGATTTACCATTGATAATTTATGGTTTCACTGCAATTTTCATTTTATTTTCAATGTTGTAATAAGTACAAAAGAGAATATTTGTAATATAATTTGCTTTAGCGAAGCACCACATACGCGGTAGACCTTATGCTTTTGCCGTTAGGGAAACGGGCAACAGCCATGCTATTGTAGTGAAGAAGTTTTGGAAAGAGCTAATAAAATCAAACTGAACATTCATGATTTTTGGAATAGAACATCGTTAGTAATTTTTTTGGCTGTGGGGGGGGGGGGGTGGGGAAGGAGAAAAGGCAATGTGTCATCTCAGAAGATTTTTGGAATAAAATATCATTAATAATTTTTTACGTGGGAGGGGGGAGGGGGGAGTTCAGGCCATGGAGGACCAGGGGTCATCTCCCATAAGTCTTGGAATAAAATATTATTAATAAGCTATTTTTTTGGGAGGGGGGGATCAGGCCAGGGGTTGTTTGCCGAAATTTTTGCCCTCCCTTTTAGTTTTTAAAAAGGGAACTAGAACTTTCAATTTCCAATAGAAAGAGCCCCTGACGAAGTTATGCGATCATTTCTTCCATTGAAACCTAATATGCCCCCGGGTTCTGGGGGACTGCGTAAACCCCGGAGTTTTTACTACATGAACTATGGTCTATTTTGGACAAAATGAAAATCTCAAAACTTTGATTGGACGCATTTGGGAAAAAAGACAGATGGTGGGGGAGGGGGGGGGGGGGTAGTTTCTGTCAGATTACTTTTGATTCTCAAAAAGAGAACTAGAACTTTAAATTTCTTGTCATTTCAGTCCGCTCTGACTCTTCCATAAGAATATGCATCCGGGCATAATTTACAATCATTTTTCCGGGCTTTGGGAAGGGGGGAGGGTTATGTTGACCCCGAAGTTTTTCTTATCTGATTGTTGGACTATCATAGGCAGCGTAATAGCGCTGCCTAAGTAAAGAATGATGTTGGCACAAAGTATTATTTTTTTTTCCATACCCGGGCACTTCGTATCGAAGGAGTTGTCGTAGAAACTTCGAAAATGGCTCATTCGATTGGAAATTGGAGTGGCTAGTGCCCTTTTTAATAGTCGGAAATGATTGGAGGGCAACTAGCCCCCCCCCCCCCACGCCCATCATTCCCCCAAACACATCCATTCAAAATTTTGAGATAGCCTTTTTGTTCAGCGTAGTTGATTTCCAAGTAGAAAATATTTTCTTGAGGAGGACACTCCCCCACAACCCTTAGGGCAAGGGTTTTGAGTTATGCCCTGAGTGCATATAAGAACAATGTTGGAACAATCTATTATTTATTATTTTTTTTCCTTTAGAACAGGTCACTTCGTATCGAAGCAGTTGTCGTAGAATATTCAAAAAGGGCTCATTCAATTTGAAGTTGGAGTGGCTTGTGCCCTTTTTAATAGTCGAAAGGTGTTGGAAGGCAACTAATACCCCTTCCGCTCCCACCATTTCCCAAAACACATCCAATCAAAATTTTGAGATAGCCATTTTGTTCAGCGTAGTTGCTTTCTACATAGAAATTATGTTTTAGAGGAGGACACTCCCCCATGGCCTTAAGGGCAAGGGTTTTAAGTTATACCATGGGGGCATATAATATTTTTATAAAAGGGTTGTCGTAGAAACTTCATAAAAGGCTCATTCAATTGGAAATTCAAAGGTCTAGTGCCCTTTTTAATAGTCGAAAGAGATTGGAGGGCAACTAGCCCCCCCCCCCCACCACACCCATTATTCTTCCAAACACATCCAATCAAAATTTTGAGATAGTCATTTTGTTCAGCGTAGTCGATTTCCAGATAGAAAATATGTTCTTGAGGAGGACACTCCCCCACAACCCTCGGGGCAAGGGTTTTAAGTTATGCCCTGAGGATATATAAGAACAATGTTGGCACAATCTATTATTTATTATTTTTTCCTTTAGAACAGGGCACGTCGTATCTAAGAAGTTGTCGTAGAATATTCAAAAAGGGCTCATTCAATTGGAAATTGGAGTGGCTTGTGCCCTTTTTAATAGTCGAAAGGTATTGGAAGGCAACTAACACCCCTTCAGCGCCCACCATTTCCCGAAACAAATCCAATCAAAATTTTGAGATAGCCATTTTGTTCAGCGTAGTTGATTTCCACATAGAAATTATGTTTTAGAGGAGGAACCTCCCCCACAGCCTTCAGGGCAAGGGTTGTAAGTTATGCCCTGGGGGCATATAAGGTTTTTTATAGAAGGCGTTGTTGCAGAAACTTCAAAAAAGGCTAATTCGATTGGAAATTCAAAGGGCTAGTGCCCTTTTTATAGCCGAAAATGATTGGAGGGCAACAAACCCCCCTCTCACGCCCACCTTTTCCCCAAACAAATTCAATCAAAATTTTGAGATAGCCATTTTATTCAACGTAGTTTTAAGTTCTGTAAATTAGGTCTTTGAGGAGGGCAACCCCCTCACACCCCTCAGGTCAAGGGTTGTAAGTTATGCCCTGGGGGCATATAAGGTTTTTATAGAACGCGTTGTCGTAGAAACTTCAAAAAGGGCTCATTCGATTAGAAATTGAAATGACTAGTGCCCTTTTTAATAGTCGAAAGCAATTGAAAGGCAAACAACACCCCTTCCACACCCTATATTTCCCCAAACACATCCAATCAAAATTTTGAGATAGCCATTTTGTTCCAAGCCGCTTAAAATTCAGGAAATTATACCTTTGAGCAGGACACTCCCCCCACAGTCTTCAGGGCAAGGGTTATAAGTTATGGCCTGGGGGCATATAAGTATCTATTGAAATCTTTGTCGTAGAAACTTGAAAAAGGGTTAATTCGATTGGAAATTCAAAGGGCTAGTGCCCTTTTTGATATTCGAAAGTGATTTGAGTGCAACTAACCCCCCTCTCTCGCCCACCTTTTCCCCAAACACATCTAATCAAAACTTTCATATAGCCCTGGGGGCATATAAGGTTTTTATAGAACGCGTTGTCATAGAAGTAGAAAGGCTCAAGAGGTCCCAGCGGGACTCCATATATGGGCATAGAGTCCCTAGGGAGAACACCTGTGCTGTCAGTCCGACGGGGCACCATATATGGGCATGGAATCCCCAGGGAGAACACGTTTCCGAGAAATTGATTGCGTAACCTAGCCTAACCTCATGAGCTCGTGACGGGGCACCATATATGGGCATAGCATCCCTAGGGGAAATGGATTTCTGAGAACTTGATTGCGTAATCGAAGGGGAAATGGATTTCTGAGAACTTGATTGCGTAATCGATTGGGAATTTTATTGATCCGATAACGGGAAACAAATCACGTGTCTCCTTCTAAGCCAATCAGAGGGCTGGTTACATATTGGCGGGAGAGGATTGCAGAGAATATAAAGAAAGGATTTTTGCTATAGTTTTTTATTAGTCTGTGAATAGAACTCAAAGGAGTGATAACAGTTTGACTTTACTCATTTCGATATATATTTGTGTGTTGATGACGAGTGGAATGTTTACCCTATTAGAAGTTGATAGTGGAGTTGATGGCAATAATACAAGAGCACCAAACATTGCGGTGGAAATCACAAGAGGATCACGGCTTTGTCTGGAATGGGATGAAGTATATGCAAGATATGTGATATCCTTGAGCAAATTTAAAATGGAGGATCAATTATGTTTCGCTGCAAAAGTTGATATAGCACATGTGTATAGACTTCAATGTGCTTTAAGTGCATTAGTAAAACATATTGAAGACAATAAACTGTATCGCTAATTGTACATGCTTAGTATTATTGTTGTTGTTGTAATTATTCAATAAAATTGTTTCGAAATCGAAAATGTTCCCTTTCTTTTCTGGTCAGGTTAGGTTAGGTTAGGGCTAACGAATCATGGTCATTCTAGAGTCAGCAGTCAGAGTGAAAGGATTGAAAAATGAATAAATTTGAGAAAGAGAGAATTAGATCGAATCTAGTGTTTATGGAAAAACATTTGATTTTGGATGATGATTTTCTCGAGTTATCTCTTCAACGCCGAATATTCTCTCGTCAGGGAACACTTGACAATAGAATGAAAACTGATTCTCCCCTATTGGACTATTGTATGAAAATTTTAAGATGTGACTCAAATGCTTATACTCAATTTATTGATAAATTAATTGGAAAAAAGCAGAATAATATCGTGGATACACTTTTGAAAACATTGCCAATGGATTCAATGTAGATGGCTCCTCATTCGAAGGAGGTGACGCCATAGAGCTACTCCTCCCCCATTCCTCCACCTTGAATTTATCCGTCGGCAGGGACGATCAGTTTCGTTTTAGCTGTGAGAGAGTCAAGTGACATTGGAAACCAAAAAAAAAATGTTCTATACATGTCCATTATGCATGTACACTCTTGGTAGTTGGAGTCAATGTGAGAATTGTACAATTATTGATGACTATAGTGAAAAGTGCAAATTATGTAATCCTTGTAAATTACATAGAGGCTATGCAGTACAAATTAAAGGATGTAATTCATGTCTTGAGGAGATTTGTGACTCTCATCCTAGAGGACATCTGTGCTCCAATTGTCACTATGATAAATGTGATCAGTGGGAGAATACTTTCCCCGCTATGATTGGAAAGAATCCCAAACGTGATTTTAGTTTATTTCTACGAGATTGGTATCGTCGTGGATTTAAATTAGTCTGGGAGGAGGAGTCAGGTCTACGATTCAACTGTTGGGGTAACAAGACAATTTGGTTTCTACGTCATCGTTGTGACGACACTGCCTATTATGACTATAAACCAAGTGATTTTTATTTGGCAGTTACCGAATGTGATTCACCATTTGAAAACACTGTATGCGATATTGCTTCAAATAGACAGATTGAAACTCGTGAATTTCACAATATGAATACAAATAGTATCATTGACTATACAAAGAGATATGACAAGAGTGAAGTTATATTGTACTGTAGAAAATGTGACCCTGACTTTGCAGCCAATCAAGATCAATATACAGTGAATCCAAATGATTTACCGGCATTAGTGGTTCACGACAGTTGCCTATACACCGATGAAGAAATATAAAGTGAAGATTTAAAGACATTGTTGTATATATATATATATATATATATATATATATATATATATATATATATATATATATATATATATATATATATATATATATATATATATATATATATATATATATATATATATATTATATATATATATATATATATATATATATATATATATATATATATTATATATATATATATATATATATATATATATATATATATATATATATATATATATATATATGCTTTTTATTAATAAACAAATTCACAAACATTTTTTAAGCACTTTACTCGTAGGGCACTGAAATCAATATTATATAGGTCTGAGAGGATATTTTCCACTAGAAAGTCGTTCAGACGTGGATTGTCACCATAAATGTGGAGAAACTGCTTGTAAGTATAGCCGCGACATCGGAACACAAAATATAGTAGTGCATGGAAGCCACAGCTTTTAGTCGTTAGATCCTGCACCCTCTTCCGATTTTGAATAATAGTTTTTCCACTGCTGGGGTGTGTAAAATGTATAGGGTAGACCAAGAGGATCAAAAAATTCAATCGTCTTCATTGTTTGAAAGATGCACAGCCAATGACCCGTCAGCACAGTCGATGGACTGCTATTAACAATAATTAAGCTATTGTTCACACTTTGAATTTTTCCAAGAAAGTCCGAGGGCAGACAATAGGATTTGTACTGGGACATGTAGGGATCCATATTAAATACATTGATTATTTGACTGGTGTTCATGGTGCCAAGTCTAGTATAACACTGCCTTCGGGAGTGATTTCCCAATAGGTTTCATATTGATTTAGTAAGATTAGTGCAATACTCTCATCCAATGGGTCGGCAAATGTACACTCTAAACGCACACTCCCCGTACGTACTATACTCACATCCTGTGTGCCAGATAAATCCAGTACAATGATACCATGCGTTTTAGCAAACATATCTTTGGTTATACCATTTTCAAATAGTTGCGAATCGTGATCTAGGGTTATCATGGTCAACTCATACAATGTTCTGAAGGATTTATCAAAAGATAGATTGTAGGGTGGGATACCGTTTACTTTGCACACAAGAGATGAAAGTCCAAACATCTCGAATTTATGTGGACATCCAGTCCACGATCCTATTGCACTGGCGCTTTTTACAAATGCTAAAGCGAGTTTTGATGGAATTTCGCCATTGATAAAGGATGAGTCGATGAAGGTGCGTGACCCCATGGCAATATGACGTTGATTGGTGATTGTATGAGGAACAAGTAGTTTAATATTATTTCCATTGGCTCTCAGTTTTTCCACTGCCAAAGCAACAGAACTCATGACTTGTTGCTTGCGTACATGAAGTATTGCCGAGGTGAGGGAGAGAGTCACATCAGGATTGGCAGCAAGTTCTTTTCTCAATATGAAATTGGATGGTGCAAGCGTTAGTTTTATATCCACTTTAACATTGGGCGGCAGCCATTGGGGTATATTAAATATTTCATGATATATTTTTCCAACTAGATGTAATTCGCTAGTTGTAGCATTTTTAAGTGCATCTGTACTATCAGTATTAGTAATATATTCATATCCATTGGAGGTGCCTCTCAATTCCGTGTATGACTTGGGTGTCATCAACATGAATTTCATATAGCTTGTATAATTTGAGAGATTGTTGCTTGTGCTCACCAGCGTGCCATTGATGTAGACACTGATTTGACGAAATAAATTATGTAATATACAATTTTCATAGGATATTCCATCGGCCCGAATTGGCATTGTATTATCAGATTTTCAGACTTTCATTTGTAGATCTATAGATGTCGAAGACATGTCCATAAAGTAGTCTTCATTGGAATAAATTTGAAAGTGGATATTATCAGACAGGGGTTATCGTGGATAAAATTGTTCATAGTATCCATGCTTGACACTCACATCAACATTTTCTGCATTGAATAGATTCAATGATGAGGTGATTGAAGGTTGAGAATCCTTATCCGGTAGGTAGGACATCTTAAGAGAAGAAATCTAGTTTCGATCTAACAATTCTCTTCCTGGGGCTTCTTCTTCTGTTTACACTACGTGTCGGCTTTTTCCTTCTTTTCTTTGACAAGAGTGATGATGTCTTTTGTTTCTGACCTGAGTGGAGACTGATGAGTGATATAGTGTTTCTCGACCTTTTTAAACCTTTTCAATTTTGTTTTAATCTCTCGCCAAGGGTTCGCGCATTGGACCTGAGATTTTCCGAAGCACTTTTTTAAAAATCCTTGCCAGAGCCCCAATCGTATAGTGTAGAGGATGCAAAATCTGTCGCAGCCGGTACAAGATATTTTCTAGCCAGAGGTAGTGCAGAGCGAAAGAGCTTAACAAACCAACTGCCAAGACCATAGCCAGACATTGACGAGCGACCTTTGTAATAGTCCATTCCATTGCCCTGTTGTCTTGGGCCAAGAGTATTAACATAGCAGTCAATATCAGGACAAATGAATACCACTTTTCTATTAGACATCTTGTTGTTGTTGTTGAACGATGGGCCGAAAAAGGCATGTAATCACAGCCAAACCTTTTGAAATTGCTATGGGATCACCCAATTCAGTTCGTAGTGTTAACTGACAGAGTTCCAAATAGGAAGTGTTTACGGGAATATATTGAAGATGCTTTATATTGTAGTGGTGAATATGTTCTTGATTGGTTTTTCGTTCAAGAACTTGTAGGAGGGGAACATTTGAATTACCAACCCGAGATGTTTCCACAAATGAAGCGTAGAGAAATATACAAGTGTCCGTGTAGAAGGCAGGTGGGTAGTCAGCAAAATTAAATTAGTGTTTCCGGTACTTTTACCATTGATTATATTAAGCTTAAAGCCAAGAACATCAAGAAGGTTATCATTGAGAATAACCTTTTCATCGGCAATAGGTGAACTAATATAGATCTTACCCTCCTCCTTTGAATAGTTGAAATGAAAAGCTTCTTTCTTACGAGCGGAAATTCTTTTATTAATAGAACGACATAAATCATTCATACAGGTGAATTCCTCGTAGGGTAATTCAATATATGAATAATTCATCCAATTGATTTTTTGAATTTGTTCTTGATCACCTGAGGGTGGTGGCGGTCAATCATAGGGTCTAATTTTTATATCATATTTACGATCTTTTCTCAGGATGTCGTAGGTATTTTTGAGAATACAGTCGACAAGAGCCACTTCATACGCGCCCTCGAATTTGATGGTGGGAGAGAGTTTAGTCCAAAAATCGCTTGTTCTATTCAAGTCATTGTAGAGAGGATCAGAAACACTGGACATGAAAGTCACATAGAAATCATTGGGCATTGTTAATGTCTTCAGCACTGACCCAAGAATCAAAATTAGAGTTGTATCCTAGCCAGCGAACAAGCAACTGTCTCTTACCCCTACGAGTACGACTCTTTAATATCTTTTCAATTTGATAAATTTCACGAGTGTTTCTAACTTTTTGCAGTTCATATTCATAAAAACCGCCGAGAATCTCATCATCTTTGGTGTCTCGCAGTCGATATGTCGTGGGTTCGGTGTCCAGGATTTTGGACACTTTAAAAAGTTCGGTGCTCCATAAATAATTCCCCTTTTCAAAAATATTGGTGGTTCTATTAATTCGAACAGTATCACCAACATTGAATTTCTTCTTCACATTTTTTTTTCTTTTTCACCACTGGAGTATTGCTTTAGAAAAGCATCAAATGTATTTTCACTGTAGTGAACTTCCCGAGGGCTTGAGTTGGACAGAGATCGATGAGGCGATGGTTATATATCCGCATGATTTTATCTAAATCATGAATAAAAGCAGATGTATTTTTCAGTGTACAATATCTTGAAATTAATAGACGAATCGTTCTTATTAATTGTTCAGCCAATGCAGCCTTTATCGGGCTGTGACTATGATAAAGTGTTGTATTATATTTCAATAGAACCTTTTGCACATGGGGATTAACAAATTCGCTACCACGATCCGATTGAATTTTTCTATAGCAATCCTGTTCAAGAATACTTTCAATGGCCCGAGCAACTTCAACACCTCTCTTTGACCGTAATGTAATGGCATAGGCATAGTGACTAAAGACACTGATTGCCACCAGAATATATTTGTAGGGTGCATTGTGACGCCGTTGAATTATGTCTAAAGTTAAAAGATCCGTTTGCATTATATGCAGAGGAAAAAAGGCTTTAGTTTGTCGATATTGTATGCCTCGAAGCCTGTGATTCCGATGCAGTGTGTAACTCGGTTCATTCTCTAGATACTCTTTTGCTTTTTTTAATGTGCTGTCAGAGACAACTTTAGAAAGCGTTTTGGGAGAGCTTAAACTTCCCGCTTCACCAATATTTTCATAGACACCTTTCAGAACTTCATCCATTTTGAACGCAAACACGTAGTGTAATGTTCACTCCCCTTTTGCACACTGGTGGGTGAATCAATTCGTCTTCGCTTTTGACTAGCAGCCACAGGTGTTATAAAATCATTGCTACTGCTGCTGCTAGTATTTTCAAATATTGAATCTTCTTCTTTTTTAAATGGTGGTGGTGGTGTTTTTGGAGGACTATATTCTCTTAGTTTCTTTAGAATTTGCTTATTGCCAATAAGACTTTTGGGAAAGTTTGACACACTTAGAAAGGTGTATAGGTTATTTTCAAATGATAATAGTCCTTTACGATTCGTCACCATATCACAAATTAAATCAACTAGATTATAAGTTTTTCCCTGAATTATAATTCGTTTCCCTGTGCTGTCGACTTGAAATTGATGATCATCATCAGTTTCCAACATGAGATATGATAATACTCTTTTACTCTGTTCTCGATAGGTCACTGGCAATAGGTTTCCAATTTTCGATACAATTGAATTCAATTCCTTCTCCTTTGATTGTACTGCTGCAGAATCTTGAGGAGATGTTTCCTGTTTGATGGGATCTGTGACGGTGACAGCGGCGGGTCTCTCACGATAAGGTCTATGTTTGTCCACACGTCGCAATGCAACTTGAAGTAAAAGCAGTTTTTTGTCATCCGCAATATTCTCATCATTAATGAATTTGTTTAGATTGTCTTCATAATGTTTGACGGGCGAGAGGACGAGTTCAAATGGTGTCAATTTATAGGGTTTAGCCATTCTCTAGAGAAAACTGTTTACAAGTCCTGCAATTATTGGCAGTAAAAGTGTGAAAAAGCTACCGCTCGCTTGAAGGAGACGTTTTCCTTTAAAAATTTTTCCCTTGTTTTTACAGGCCAAGGCGCGTACAGTGGAACGATGTTGCTTTGTCTGTTGTCTAACACCTTCTGACAGTTGAACATTGCCCTCGGTTAAATTTAAACAAAGTTCAGATATTACATTAATGAAATCATTGTCTACACCATGTTTGAGTATAGCCTTCCTGAGTGGAGGTTTTGAAGTGCTTGAAACGGAAAATAAATGCCGTTGTTCATGTAGTTTCTTCAGTGTCATAATGTCAACTAATAGCCTTTTCTACTGTTCACCGGAAGATATACTGTAATTTCATTGTCGAAAATGTCGGTGACTACACATAGATCCTCGGGCGTGCTCTGATTAAGATCCAGCAAAATGTAACCGTAGGGCCTATTAGTCGCCTGAGTGTACGCTGACAGCAGAAATTTTGGGGCGCCGGGCTATATCTGTTTATTGAGAGTTATTAGCGAGCTAGAATCACGAACATCTCGATAGATAATATAGATGGTGCAATTCAATGCAAGGGTTCGCATACATTTGCTCTGATGAAACAGATTGTGTAGAACTAGGGTTATGGAAATCTGTTCATGGTGGGAGCGAACGGTGAACAGTTGTAGCATTTCCTGTGAGAACTGTTCAATGGATTCAGCCAAATCATCAATAATCAACCACGAGTTCGGTTCAATACTATTGAAAACATCAAGTCCCCGTATGAATTGTATTGGTACGGTTGTGGCAATAGCCTTTATTTGATCGTAGGACTCCTGCCAAATACTATAGTAATAATAAATTTTCTTTGGTTTTTCCAAAAACATTTTCTGACAATTTTGAATTATTTTATCTAAAAGTGTTGTTTTCCCCGACATTGAGGGGCCACACAGAAACGATCTGAAGGGTGTTTTAAATTGATACATGCTGCTGCTGCTGTTGTTGACAACAGTCGGACTACAACTAACTGTAAATCATACGTGTCCAGTGAATAAGTAGTAGTAGTAGTAGTAATAATTTTCCCATAGATCTATCTAGTACGTTGTTAACAAGAACAACAAATAAAAAATATTTCATTGTCATTTATTCAACATGAAAACTCTATTTGTTCAACATGAACATCAACAACAACAAAAGAATGACACTTGTTCAACAAGAACCTGACAAAAAAACGGTGACACTTGTTCAACATGAAAACTCTATTTGTTCAACATGAACAAAAACAACGATAAAAATGACACTTTATGTACAACATAAAAAAACACTTTTGTTCAAACATGAACATGAACATGAACAGCAAGAACAACAACAACACTTATTGTCTTAAAACACTTTTTGTCCAGCAAGAACACTTTATGTACATTAGTACACACACACAGTAGCACACTATTTGTTCAACAGCACTTGAAAACAACAAAAAACACTTGGAACATGAACTTTAAAAAAATTGATAGCACAGTTGAACATTATGAATTTAAAAGGAGGCCCCCCCCACCCCCATCCCCTCCGGGCCACGGGGGCGAAACAGTACAATAGTTGTCCTCCCTGCTGCAGGTTAGGTTGGGTTATGGTTAGTTGAGATTGGGTTAGTTAATTTATGGAAGGTTGGTGGTTAGGTTAGATAATTTATGAAAGGTTAGTTGGTTAGGTTAGGTTAGGTTAATTTATCCAGACCAAGTTGATTGCGATAGTCTATGCATTCAACTCGGTCTGAAATAAGGTAGTGGCCATGAGGTAAAACACTTACACCATTCTCGAGCACATAGACTTTGTCGGATATACACGACATTGCATTTTTTTCCACTCTCACAGTATAATTTCTATACTGTAGAGAGCGAATTGCAAGCACTTGTGCTCTCGGCACTAGGCTACTTTCTACACAGTCTCTGTACACGCTCATCTTAAAATTGCTCTTTACAAAATGTGTAGGTACCCCTTTACACGCCTGCTTTTCATCCCCATTATGAGTTTCCACGCAATAAACTTTAGGACCCGGGAACAACCCCCTGGATATCAAATCACTCCCCGTCTCTGATTTTAACATTAATAGTTGGTTGGGGGCTTGACGTTCCACCAACTCGGGGTAGAGGGACGGATTCCAGTTGGTGAAATCCATCCGCAAGCTGATGTGTTCCCCATTTTCTAGATCACCCAATAAATCCTCGGTTTTTACCTTTAACAGCAGAGAATCTGTATACCTATAGTAAACTTGAACCTCCCCCTCCCGTGGCCATTGCACCTTGCACACACTGTAAAAAAACGACAACCGGAGCTTTTTGGAAATTTCAAGTACTGAACTACATCCTGCTATATTCTTGTTCAGTACCACATTTCGCTTTTGCCCGTGTAGAAGAACCATGCCAGCCTCTATGCTCGTGAACGATGTAAAATTAGGGTCGGCAATAATTCGTGCACACTCTAGAGGGTCAGTCACGACGTCGCAGCGAGATCTGTTCCGTACGCTTTCACACATTTTGCCAAACGCCGAATTTAGAATGAGTTTGTACATTTCCTTCTCTACTTTGGAGTTTGCCCTAGAGCGTTTATCAACAAAAGTGTCGATAAATGTTTTCAAATATGGTTTCTGATTGAATTGCAGGACCCTATGTATTTTGGTGATCTTGAAACCATTGATCACCATCCAATGCAAAAGCACATGGTGAACAACGATATTCTCCTTAGGGTCCAAATCAGCAATCAGTTTTTGCTTAGAGGGGGTCCAGTGCATCCCCATATCCTCAACCAATGATCGATTATAGGGGATCAGTGAGTCCCTGGTCACTGGTCGATTGATACAGGGAAAAACAAAATAACTGACTGAATCGTGAAGCGCCAGTGGAATGTGCCCGTCAATTTCAAAGAACCATCCTTGTGGCCCATTGTCCTCGACGGTGGTAATGTCGGGGAACTCACAAGGACTCTCAAGCCATTGATAATTCCCACACGGCAAAGAGTAGTGAGACATTGCCGAGGGGTACAATGAGTTCATGTCCAAGAACACTGCATTTGACTTTGCACCGGTGTTGCTGTTTTGTCCGCTCGGATCAGTTGACAAGACGCGATCCCCATTAAAAACATACCCTCCCCTCATTGAACGCTCTACGAAAAGGTGCTGATCACTCATCATCAACACACAAATATATATCCAAATGAGTAAAGACTAAACTCACTCCTTTGGATTCTATTCACAGACTAATAAAAACTATAGCAAAAATACTTTCCTTATATCCCCTGCAATCCTCTCCCGCTAATATGTAACCAACCCTCTGATTGGCTTAGAAGGAGACATGTGATTTGTTTCCCGTTATCGGATCAATAAAATTCCCAATCGATTACGCAATCAAGTTCTCGGAAATCCATTTTCCCCTCGATTGCGCAATCAATTTCTCAGAAATCCATTTCCCCTAGGGACTCTATGCCCATATATGATGCCCCCGTCATGAGCTCATGAGGTTAGGCTAGGTTACGCAATCAATTTCTCGGAAAGGTGTTCTCCCTGGGGATTCCATGCCCATATATGGTGCCGCGTCACGAGCTCATGAGGTTAGGCTAGGTTAAGCAATCAATTTCTCGGAAACGTGTTCTCTCTGGGGATTCCATGCCTATATATGGTGCCCCGTCGGACTGACAGCACAGGTGTTCTCCCTAGGGACTCTGCGCCCATATATGGAGTCCCGCTGGGACCTCCTGAGGCCTTTCTACTCATAGAAACTTCAAGAAGGGCTAATTCGATTGGAAATTGAAATGGCTAGTGCTTTTTTTAATAGTCGAAAGTGATTGGAAGGCAACTAACACCCTTGACACTCCCCCCCCCCCCCCCCACAGTCTTCAGGGCAAGGGTCATAAGTTATGCCCTGGGGGTATATCCTGGGGGTATATAAGTTTCTATTGACATCTTTGTCATAGAAACTTGAAAAAGGGCTCATTCGATTGGAAATTCGAAGGGCTAGTGCCCTTTTTAATAGTCGAAAGTGATTGGAGGGCAACTAGCCCCCCACCACGCCCATTATTCCCCCAAACACATCCAATTAAAATTTTGAGATAGCCATTTTGTTCAGCGTATTTGATTTCCAGATAGAAAATATGTTCTTGAGGAGGGCACTCCCCCACAACCCTCAAGGCAAGGGTTTTAAGTTATGCCCTGAGGGCATATAAGAACAATGTTGGCACAATTTATTATTTTTTTTTTTCCTTTGGAACAGGGCAATTCGTATCGAAGAAGTTGTCATAGAATATTCGAAAAGAGCTCATTCAATTGCAAATTGGAGTTGCTTGTGCCCTTTTTAATAGTCGAAAGGTATTGGAAGGCAGCTAACACCCCTTCCACACCCACCATTTTCCAAAACACATCCAATCAAAATTTTGAGATAGCCATTTTGTTCAGCGTAGTTGATTTCCACATAAAAACTATGTTTTAGAGCAGGACACTCCCCCACAGCCTTCAGGGCAAGGGCTGTAAGTTATGCCCTGGGAGCATGAAGGTTTTTATAGAAAGCGATGTTGTAAAAACATCAAAAAGGGCTCATTCAATTGAAAATTGAAAGGGCTAGTGTCCTTTTAATAGTCGAAAGCGATTGAAGGGCAACTATCTTATTCAACGTAGTCAAAAGTTCTGGAAATTAGGTCTTTTATGATGATAACCCCTCAGAGCCCTCAGTTCAACGGTTGTAACTTATGCCCTGGGGGAATATAAAGTTTATATAGAAAGTTGTTATAAAAATTTCAAAAAGGGCTCATTTGTTTGGAAATTGAAATTGCCCTTTTTAATAATCGAAAGTGAGAAGAGAGTAATTGACCCCCCTCTCAAGCCCACCATTTCCCCAAACACATTCAATCAAAGTTTACAGATAGTCATTTTGTTCAACGTAGCTGGAAGTTCTGGAAATTATGTATTTAAGGATGACAAACCCCCCAGAGTCACCAGGGCAAAGGTTTTAAGTTATGCCCTGGGGGCATATAAGGTTTTTATAGATAGAGTTGTCGTAAAAACTTCAAAAGGGGCTCATTCAATTGGGAATTGAGAGGGTTAGTGTCCTTTTTAATAGTTGAAAGTGATTGGAAGGTAACTAACCACCCTCTCACGCGCACCATTCCCCCAAACACATCCAATGAAAATTTTCAGATAGCCATTGTGTTCAACATAATAGAAAGTTCTGAAAATTAGGTCTTTTAGGATGATGGCGCCCCCAGCCCTCAGGGCAAGGATTGTAAGTTATGCCCTGAGGGCATATAAGGTTTTTATTGAAAGCGTTGTCCTAGAAACTTCAAAAGGGCTCATTTGATTGGAAATTGAAAGGTCTAGTGCCTTTTTTAATAGTTGAAAGTGATGGGACAGGGATTAACACCCCTCTTACGCCCACTATTTTCCCAAACACATCCAATCAAACTTTTGAGATAGCCATTTTGTTTAGCATAGTTGAAAGTTCTGGAAATTAGGTCTTTCAGGATGACAACCCCCTCACAGCCCTTAGGGGGAGGGTTGTAATTTGTGCCCTGGGGGCATATAAGGTGTTTATAGAAGGCGTTATCGTAGAAACTCAAAAAGGGCTTATTCGATTGGAAATTGAAAGGCCTAGTGCCCTTTTTAATAGTCGAAAGTGATTCAAAGGCTTGACATTTTTATAGTAAAGGTCGATGTGGGTACAATGTATTATTATTATTATTATTATTATTTATTTTTTTGCTTAGACCAGGGCACTTCATATCGAAGGAGTTGTCGTAGGAACTTCTAAAAGGGCTCATTCGATTGAAATTAGAAAGGACTAATGCCCCTTTTAATAGTCGAAAGTGATTGAAGGGTAACTAGTTCCCCTCCCACAACCACCCTCCTATTCGCCCATTATTTTTAAAAACTAAATGTTGCCTTAAGATTAAATCAAATGCACTGTGTTAATGCTAAATTCCAATAAGGCATCTCAGCAGTATCCCAAGAACGACTGAGGGTATTATGTTCAAACTTTCGGGGCTTTTTCTGATCTTAAAATTTAACCAAATCAAAATAGCATAAGTGTATCCGGACTTGGCCCAATTAAAGATAGGAATGGGACACAGTTAACGATATGGAAAAAACTAAAGAGAGATGGGCCGAACATTTTGAGAATTTGCTTAACCGAGATATAGTTGCAGGAATAGATATAGAGTAAAATGAAAAAGTTTGTGATACATTGGATTTGAAGGAAGATTTGTTTTGTGAGGAGGAATTAGCGACAGTACTAAAAGGATTAAAAAATAATAAGGCTCCAGGTGCTGATAGGGTGGTAAATGATTTTCTTAAATTTTTTGGCTCTGAGGTTAGAAATAAGTTACTGAAGATTATGAATATGATTTTCGAAAAAGGGGATGTACCTAACGATTTTAGGAAAACCTTAATTAAGCCACTTTATAAGAAAGGTGATAAAAGTGAGTGTAGTAATTATCGAGGCATTAGTCTGATCTCTGTAGATAGTAAATTACTTAGTAATATGATACTTTTTAGACTGAGAGATGCCGTAGACAAAGTTTTACGAGAAGAACAGTAATTAGAAAAGATAGAGGATGTGTCGACCAAGTTTTCACTCTTAGGCTAATATTTGAGAAGTGCCTGAGTTTTCAAACCCCTTTGGTCCTCAGTTTTATAGATTATGAGCAAGCGTTCGATTCTGTTGATAGAAGAGCTTTAGTAAAGGTTTTATCCTTGTATGGTATACCAGAAAAACACATTAAAGTGATTAGTGCTATGTACGAGAATAACACTGCTGTGGTTAAGGTAGGAAATGAGGTTAGCAGCTGGTTTTGTATTAAATAAGGAGTTAAGCAGGGTTGTATTCTATCTCCCTTTATATGGATTATTTTGATGGACTTTGTCTTAAGGAGCACAGGAAAGGCAATGGGAGACCACGGAATCAAATGGGAGGAAAAAGTCTCATGGACTTAGATTATGCTGATAATTTAAGCATCCTAGATGGAAGAGTGAGCAAAATGAATGAAGTTTTAGAGGTTTTGCGAGTTCAGGATGCTAGAATAGGTTTGAAAATTAATATTAAAAAGACTCAGTCACTAAGGCTAGAAATAAGTAAAGATGAAAAGGTGACGTTGGGTAATGAAAAGATTGATCAGGTGGGCAGCTTCACTTAACTTGGTAGTATTATTAGTAAAGATGGTGGGAGCAGTGAAGATGTTAAAAGTAGAATAGCCAAGGCTCAGGGTGTTTTTTCACAGTTAAAAAAAAAAATGGAAGAATAGGAGGATAAGTCTGCAAACCAAGATTAGAATATTAGAAGCTACAGTGATGACAGTGGTCAAATATGGCTTGGAAGCATGGACGCTCCGAAAAGCGGATGAAAATTTGCTAGATGTTTTCCAGAGAAATTGCTAAAGGATTGTTCTGGGTACCCGGCTGACTGCTATAACAACAGGCTATACGAAAAATGTGGTTCAATACCGCTCTCTAGGGCCATAATGAAAGAAAGGTTGAGGTGGCTAGGGCACATTGTGAGGACAAAGGATGACAGATTGCCGAAGATTGTTCTTTTCAGCAAACCGTCTAGGGCTAAACGGAAAGCAGGTCGTCCTCGTCTGGGGTGGGAGGACGTCATAAAGAGATATTTAAAGGAAATGGGAACTTCGTGGGTGGGTAAAAAGGCAGGCTTTGAATAGATTGGGATGGAGGAGGAGCGTGCGTAGCTGTGTTGGCTTCAGGCGGCTTGGTGCTGCGGTGAGTTGTTAGTAGTAGTTGTAGTATAAGTGTATCCAAGCTATCGAAGAACGTAAACAGATTTTTTTTTGCGAATGGTATCAAGTTATCTATTTCAGGTCAACTAGAGGAGGTATGAAACTAAATTGAACACTACTATTTGTGTCCAGATTTTTAAAAAGGTTTTTGTTGTTAAAAATTGCCGAAAATATTTCTCCTGCACACAAATAGCAGGCCAATGATTTTAAGTATTATTTTCTTTTTCCCTGAAAATACTATGTCAGTATAAAACGGACAGAAATTAAGTCAAAATATTTTTTCCACAAAATAAGTTTTTCAAAGAAAAGTAAAGAACTCCATTAAACCAAAAATGAGCAAAAATAAAATCAAATAATCTACCAAGCGTGACTACCACAAATCAGAATCGATAAACAAATGAAACCCTAAACGAGCAGAAATTACAATAAATAACAGTGTCAAACTCAAAACGAGCAGAAATTAACATGAGTAGGGCTCAAAACCCCTATGCCTTCCCAGGGCCAGAACATAATTTGCACTTTACTGAAAAAAATACAAATGTATATGCATTGTCAGTTTAATGTATATATACTGATATTTATTAATTAACATGTTAATATTATTTGATTTATTAAAGTTATAAAAGTAAAAACATTTATTTTTTTTCAGTAAATTGCAAATTATGTTTTGGCCTTGGGAAGGCATAGGGGTTTTGAGCCCTACTCATGTTAATTTCTGCTCGTTTTGAGTTTGACTCGGTTATTTATTGCAATTTCTGCTCGTTTTGGGTTTCATTTGTTTATCGATTCTGATTTGTGGTAGTTTCACGCTTGGTAGATTATTTGATTTTATTTTTGCTCATTTTTGGTTTAATGGAGTTCTTTACTTTTCTATGAAAAACTTATTTTTGGGAAAAAGTTTTTTTTACTTATTTAAAAAAAATGGCTATCTCAAAATTGTTTGAATGCGTTTGGGGAAAAGAGGATGTGTATGAGGGGGAAGGGTGTGTAGATGTCCTCCGTTCACTTTTGACTCTTAAAAAGGTAACGAGAACAATTTCCAATCAAATGAGCCACCTCTTAAGTTTATACGACCACTCCTTACATAAAAACCTTGAATGCCCCCGGGGTATATCTTACAACACTTGCCCACTGGCTCTGGGGGGGGGGGGCTTTGTCAAATCCGGAGTTTTGCTATTTTATCTTTAAACTATTTTGATCGGATGCATTTGGGGATAAAAGGGCCTTGGAGGGGGGGGGGCTCTTATCCCTCCAATCACTTTTGATTTTTAAAAAGCGTATTAGAAATTCCGACTTACAATGGAATGAGCCCCTTCTGAAGTTTATACTACCATTCCTTCCATAAAAACCTTTTATGCCTTGAGGCATAACTTACAACACTTGTTCCCAGGTTCTGGGGTGGGGGGGGGGGGGGGCTGTGTTATCCCCAGAGTTTTGTTGCATGATTTTTGGTCAATTTTGAGAAAAATTGCTATATAAATAATTCGATCAGACGTATTTGGGGAAAGAGGGTTGGTTTAGAGGGGGGCTAGTTGCCACCGGATCACTTTTGACATTTAAAAAGGGAACTAAAACTTTGAATATCCAATCATTTGATCCCCCTCTGCGTTGATACGACCATCTCTTCCAAACAACCTTGTATACCCACTGCGCACAAGTTACAACCCTTAGTTCCCCCGTGCTCTGGGGGGGGGGGGGTATGTTGATCCCAAAGTTTTTGTTATCTGATCGTTGGGCTATTTCAAACAAACTGGCCATCTCAAAATTTTGATCGGATGCATTTGGGGAAAAGAGGGTGTGTGGAGGGGTAGATTCCCTCCGATCCCTTTTGACTCATAAAAAGATAACTATAACTTTCAATTTCCAATCAAATGAGCCACCTCTAAGGTTTGTACGACCTCTCCTTACAAATAAAAACTCATGTGTCCCCGGGGCATAACTTAAAACACTTGCTTCAGGCTCTGGGGGTTTGTGTTGACCCCGCAGTTTTTATTATCTGGTGTTTGATCCATTTTTAACAAAATCGCTATCTCAAAATTTTCATCGGACGGGTTTGGGAAAAAAGGACATGGAGGGAGGGGAGAGGGTAAATGCCCTTCGATCTCTTTTGGCTTTTTAAAAGTGAACTATAACTTTCAGCTTCCAATCAAATGATCCCTTTATGAAGTTTATACGAACATCCCTTGTATAAGAACCATATATGCCCCCAGGGCCAAGCTTAAAACGCCTGCCCCTGGGCCCTGGGGGGTTGTGTCGACCCTGGAGTTTTTGTTATATGATATTTGAGCTATTTTTAACAATACGACTATCTTAAATTCTTATGGATGTGTTTGGGGGCGCTAGTTGCCCACCGATTACTTTCTTAAAAAGGGCACTAGAACTCCCAATTTCCAATCGAATAATTCCCTTTTGAAGTTTATACAGCCACCCCTTCCATATGAAATGCCTCTGGAAAAAAAAAAATCAATAATAAAATATTGGAGCCGTTTGGCCTTTACTTTAGGCAACGCTATAGCATTGCCTCTAATATTTGTTATGTAATTTTGTTCTGTATTATTGTTATTTATATTACTAAGTATGTTTGCTATGATATTTTGAAGTAAATTGCAAATGCCATAATTAGGGTTTCGATATCGTTGCTACTTTAGCTAAAGGTCACAATTAACATTCCTCCTTTTTTTTTTCTTTTTTTTCTGCTTGTAACATTTTGTTAGGGGGCATGAGACGGAAGAATTAAACAAAATGTGGGGAAATATCAAACATCTATACAATATTTTGATATTTCGGAAAAGACACATTCCTCCCCCTGCTCACGAGTCCGAGTGCTATTTCATGCTAATCCTTTAACTACAAAGTTTTGTAATGCTTGTGGTTCCACATGTTCCAGCGAAAGATGAAGCTAAACTAGAATTATGTTTTTACCGTAATTCAAGTTGAAACAGGGGAGAACATCCCACAGAGGGCAATTGATGTTGGCAAAAATCACTACATCAAATTCAGCATATCAGAGAACCAAGTAGTAGAGGTCTGAAGCTCCCTTCTGCAAAATCTGGAAGTTTGCACGTTTTTCGAGAAGGAAGATCACAGATACGTGTTTATTGCTATTTTTTCCCAGGGTGATTGTATCGAACCAAGGCTAATGGAAATTCGAGAGATGGTTTATTCAAACAGAACAAAAGAGTTAGTACCGGGAGTCCGACGGCCACGCCGCCGGTCCTTGGTACGGCTACGTGGCAGGCTTGTGTGTATTGATTCTCATTGTCGCTTGTCGGTGCATTATGACCGCAGCCTCTTCTTGATATCATGGCGTCATCATAGGTCTGATGCAACCACCCTGGGAAAAATACCATTTTTGCCTTAAAGTTGTGATCTATTTAGATCGCATGTGGCCAAAATGTCATAAAAAAACAGGAACAACTAAGTAGCCAATTTCGAGACCAGGCCCCGGCGAGGCTACTTGACAGTCTTGTATAAATTGATTCTCATTTTCACTTGTCTTCTACCTACAGACAATTTGAGCCTCTCCTCGATGCCTTGGGGTCACCATAGGTTCCATACAACCACCCTGAGAAAAATACAAATTCTTCCTTAAAGTTGTGACCTATTTAGATCGTTTTTGTGGCCAAAAATGTCATTATGCCAGTTTTAAGAGAATAAAACTATGTATCCTATTTTGAGGCCGGACTGTGGCAATCATCACATGGCGGGCTTGCATGTATTGATACTCGTTGTAAGTAGCAACCTTCAAATGAATCATCTTCGTTTGCTACTCTTGTCACTTTCATCTGATTCTTCCTGTCACTTGTAATTCTCGCTGCTACTTGTCTTCTAACCTTATATATCTTTGTTGTCGCTGAGGCATATCTTTTTATCGAATATTTGGTTGTTCCTCACTTTCCTTTTTAATTCATTCTGCTCCTCGTTGTTACGTGTCTTGTAACCACATATTTCTTTGTTTTTCACTTTTGTTTTTGACTCGTTCTAATTCTTGCTGTCACTTGTCTTCCAATCGAATATTTATTTGTTCTTTACTTTTGTTTTAGACTTGTTGTAATTGTCGCTGACGAAAGTTTTCTAACTGTATATTTCATTGTTTTTCATTTTCGTTTATTATTACTTTAGACATTATTTCAATACCATTTACCTTAGCTGCTCAGATTGGTTTTGTCACATTTGATGGTCGAGGTTGTTCATTTGTCCTCTATGTATTATGGAACTGCTTAAAATGCCTTTTGTAAATAGACTCATTACACTTGATATTTTATTCTTAGAAATGATCCTTTTGTAATGTTGCATGCGCTATAGATGTAATGCGATACGTCACTTAGAGGGGGGGAGGGGGGTGATGTAATTTATTCTCGTGAAATGTGCTCATAAATATGACGTGACTAATATGATTTTTTTTTTCAAACGTTAATGCTCTGAGTGAATTTTTTCAGACTCGTGATCTATGAAAATCGTCTTTGCAGGCCAAAAAATCCCAGAATGCCAATTTTCTGAAATATTTTGACACATTTTGATTATCGCTGTCGCTTGTAATTCTCGCTGCCGCTTATCTTCTAACCGTATATTACTTTGTTCTCACTATGGAATATCTGTTAACCGCATATTTTATTTTTCTCGATTTTAATTTTGAATTCATTGGGCTCATCATTGTTGCATGTCTTGTAACCACATATTTCTTTGTTCTTCACTTTTGTTATTGACTCAATTTAAATCTTGCTGTCAGTTATCTTCTGACCGAATATTTCTCTGTGCTTCACTTTCAATTTTGACTCGTTGTAATTGTCGTTTTCGCAAGCCTTCTAATCGTATATTTCTTTGCTCTTCATTTTCGTTTATCAATACTTCAGACATTTTTTCAAAAGCCTTTACCTTAACTGCTCGCATTGGTCTTTTCATATTTGATGGTCTAGGTTATTCATTTGTCCTCTATGCATTATGAAACTGCTTAAAAAGCCTTTTGTAAAGAGACTAATACACTTGGTATTTTACATTTAGCTATGTTTCTTTTGTAATGTTGCATGCGTCATAGATACTAAAAACGATACGATGACTCCTTGGGGAAATGATGCAATTTATTCTCTTGAAATGTGCTCATAAATATGACGTCATTCAAGGGAGTACTTGTTTTCCGAAATTATGGCTCCTAATGAAATTTCTCAAACTCGTGATCTATATAGATAGCTTTTTTACGCCAGAAACTCCCAGGATGCCAATTTCCCCCGAAAAATATAGAATCGTCTTCGAGGAAAAATACATAAATATGCACAATTATTGCTCGTTTAAAGAGATAAGATATACTTACTACTATTAATTGACACTAACATGACCTCCTTTGGGGTAAAGTTGTTGTTTTGTGTCACAAAATGACAAAGCGCGCCACTTTTTTGGCATAGTTTTTGGGCCACTCAAAAAGAGCAACTTAATTCTTAAGATCTGTTTGAGAGAGCCGTCTCCCAATTTTTCAGGACTCTTGGTTTGATACGATCCCTCCGGAGAAAAAGAAAATAAATAAACGCGCACCTGTGATCTTTCTTCTCGAAAGAAAGTGCAAAATTCCAGAATTTTTTCAGAAGGGAGCATAACACTTTTACTATAGGGTTCTCTGATGTGCTGAATTTGTTGGTTTAATTTTCACCAAGATTACTTGCCTTCTTGGTTTTTTTCCCTCCTTCAACAATCAAGAAAATTTTCTCAGGCTCGTGGATATTGATAGGTAACTTTAACTTTAGGAATTTTGAATATTCAGAATAATCATAAAAAGATGATTCTTTCTATGTTGTTGCCAAAACCCTCAAACGTTTGGTTACTATTGATCCATGTTGTTCTCAAACGTTTGGTTACTATTGATCCATGTTGTTCTTTAACTACAGTTTGTTACCCCGAACTATTTGAAAATCGCATTGCAACTCAGTATTTACAAACAAAGTGGCAAGCAAAAAAAGTATGAGTTTTCTGAGTCAAAAATAGTTTTCCTATTGACTGATTTGTTTGCTACTTGCATTGAAAAGCTCAATGAAAACAGGAATTAGCCTAATTTTGTTTTGTAACTTTGATTTTGAATTTAGTCTATTTTTGGCCCATATTTTTCACTTGTGATATTGTTTTCATAGGATTTCATATCTATCAAAAATACTAGCTGTTGAGTCGGACATGTATTCCCAAAGACTGCCATTTTATCATTGTGGTCCAATGATTTCGACTTCTGATTTTTACAGCATCCTTTTGTCAATTCTTTTTCTTCCTAGGAACAGCTCATTTTTTTTTTAGATTGCAAACTGAATAGCAAAGAGAAAACACTTCGCAGAACAAATAAAGTTTTGATTTTCCCTAACAATTGGGGAAAAGTCTCGTTATTTTTATTCTTTAGGGTCGAATAAGTTAAAAGTAATATTTTTGTATTCCAAAAGCTTGACACAATGCTAATGGCCAAGTAATAATTTAATGTCTCAAAAGGGGAAGTAATGAATTCAGTAAGTAGGGGAAGGAAAATTTCTGGGATGGCCTAGCTACCATAGATTCCTTATTTATATATAACTTTGCAGATTTAGTGAGAGGTGATCTCTAGTGCGCTGTTCTAACCCTTTGAAATTTATGGAACAAATTAAACAGCAGAAAAGTCAAGCAAGGAATTGAGAGAAACAAAATTTTTGTTTTTTAACAAAATTGAACAAGTTTTTTAATGGGGGATTTGGTTCACCAATTTCCACAGGCTACTAAAAAACAAAAATTTCGTTACCTTTGGTAACTAGAACGTAGAATCAATAAAACTTAAAGTTGCTACAGTTAAAATTTTATTTAATAGCTTAATTAGAGAGGGTAAACAGAGGCATCTATTTCTGTATTGATTTCAACGTAGTTCTCTTTGAGTTTTCTCAAATAAAAGGTGGCGTTTCAGATAATTAATTTTACAAGCTTTGAAGTGGTAGGATAAATCCATGATTAGGATGTTTTGTCATTCATTCATTTCCCACTTGCAGTAAATTGTGAAAAAAATGCAAATCAAACAAAACATAGATTTTGCAGAAAAGCGCGTAAAAATACATGGAAAATTCCAGGTATGATGCGGAAGAATCGTAAATACCTTTGCCTTATCAAACAGTTCGTGGTAAAGAACTGTAAGTAAGGAGCGACACGGCTCAATGGTAACCGAAACTCTAAAAAATGGAATTTTGATACCAATAGATACATCAAAAGAATCATATTTTAATGCTGATTTCAAATATATAAGTTTCATCAGGTTTAGTCTTACCCATCAAAAGTTACGTGCCTGAGAAAATTTGGCTGATTTAAAAAAAAGGGGGAAAGACCCCTTAAAAGTTATAGAACCTTAATGAAAATCACACCATCATATTTAGAGTATCAGAGAACTTTACTGTAAAGGTTTCAAGCACCTATCTACAAAAATGTTGAATTTTGCATTTTTTGCCAGAAGAAAGATCAGTGATGCGTGTTTATTTATTTTTTTTTTCAGGGGTGATCGTATCGACCCAGTGGTCCTAGAATATCGTGGGAGGGCTCATTGAAACGGAAATTAAAAATTCTAGTTCCCTTTTAAAGTGACCAAAAAAATGGAGGGCAACTAGGCCCCCTCCCACGCTCATTATTTTCCCAAAGTAACCTGACCAAAATTTTGAGATAGCCATTTTGCTCAGCATGGTCGAAAATATGATAAATATGTCTTTTAGGAAGACTTAATCCCCCGAAGTCCCCAGGGGAAGGGCTGAAAGTTATGAATTTCACCCAATGGTAACATATAGTATTGGTTATTGGGAAATATACCGATATTTTCAGGGGGGATTTTTTCTGGTAGTTGGGGGGTGGGTGGGTCGTGGGTTATATGGGAGGATCTTTCCATGAAGAAAGTTTTCGTGGGGGAAGAGACATTGCTATGAAGGGGGCGCCGGATTTCCCATCATTACTAAAGAAAAAGATCAGAAATTAAATAAAAAAAAAATAGTTTTTCAACTGAAAGTAAGGAGCAACATCAAAACTTAAAACTAACAGAAAATATTACGTATATGATTGGGTTCACCCCCTAGTCAATACCTTGCTCTTTAAGCCAAAGATTTTTTTAGAACTTTCATAAGAGCTATTTATTCTAATTAACGGCCTTTGTGATTAAGGGGTCATTTTTAAAGAATTGGAACAAAATTCAAACTTTAGCTTAAAAAGCAAGGTATTGACTAGGGGGCGAACCCCCTAATATACGTATTAAAAAATCTATGAATATAGCAGTTCGTTACATACGTTAATTCGTAAGTTAAGTATATTTATTACTAATAAAAACGTTCGTAAATAAAATTAAAAAAGTTTCGAGAAAGCCATTTAACCAAATAAAAATAAAATTAATATGCAAATTTTGTTTTAATTATTCATGTACGGTGAGCCAAAATCAAAACCTGCATTAATTCAAAAACGTTCAAAAATTAAATAAAAAAAAGAGTTTTTTTTTAACTGAAAGTAAGGAACGAAGTTAAAACTTAATATGAAGAGAAATTCTTCCGTGAATGAAAGGGGCTTTCCCCTCCTCAACGCCTCGCTTTTCACGCTAAAGTTTGACTTTCTCACAACTCTATGTTTTTTAAACAATAAAAAACTTTAGCGTAAAGAGCGAGGCGTTGAGGAGGGGACAGCTCCTTTCATATGCGGAATAATTTCTGTTCGTTTTAGGTTTTAAAGTCGTTCCTTACATTCAGTTAAAAAAAAAACTTGTTTTTTTATTTAATTTAATCAGGATCCAAATCAATTAAGACTAAAACTTCATAAATTGCTGGTTTGAATTTCAATATACCGACCATCGAATGGTTGGAAATGTCTAGAATTTTGGGTCTTTCCTGATATTTCTAATTATTATCCCTAAAAAGAGAAATTTAAAATACTAAGCGACTAGAGGCAAAACGTAAGGTAATTACAATTTGCTGACAATACACAATGCTTTGCATAGACTATTTTTCCTAATTATAGTATTTCCGTACGTATTCTGACGGGAAAAGTATTATTGTATTCTAGTAAGCGCAACGTATTCAAGAATTTGGGCTGAAGAATTAGAATTTTTGCAAAATATAGGCTACATACAGACAATCTAATTTGATTGATAAATTGAGGGATGAATATTAACATAGACATACCAAGTCCGTTTTCAAATCAGTCTTTTTTTCAAATCTACTTTTCATTCAAAATCCCCTAGCTATATTACAGCCTGGTTTGCTTTATATTTGCATTCATTTCAATAAAATAGAACTACTGGGCAATTTTTTGACAATGTGCATAGCAAAAAGCCAAACTGAAATGAATTGACAGCTGATTATTAAAATGAACCAAAACAGACCATAAAAATTTACCAACAGAGTTTACAAAGGTTTTTAAGAATTATGAAAAGCACTTTAACCTATATGGGATTCAGAAACACGCATGGGAGCCAATTAACAAATATATAGAAGGTGAGGCAAAATATTTGTTAAAAATTGACGTGGTTTGGGGTAGTTTTGTTGTTTTTTCAATGAAAGTACCCAAATTTTACTTTTCGAAATCCAGGGACGGGGAAACAAACAACATAGGAGGGGGGTGGGTTCAACTGCCCCCAAAAGACATCCCTGGAGACACGTATAGTTATCCTATTTACTACTTCCTACGTAATGTTTATTCACTTTTGCAAAATACAAAATGACACATTAATGGACCCTAGATGTGATCGACGCCACTTTCGGATTAGTTTAAAAATATTTATCCTTTTTCAGCATCGTCAATAATTGAAATTGCTTAGAATGAAAATTACGGTTTATGGTAAATAACAAAAGAAAAATTTAGCTAATTACAATTTGTCAATCCCAGTATAACTACTAAGACAGCGATATTTATACCATCGTCAGCAACTGAAAATATTTCAGAAGAAAATTTTCATTTTACGGTAAATAACTAATTACCAAAAAATGTAAAGTTTATCCTAAAACAAAAACGTTCCTTTTAGACGTTTTCGTACACGTCTCCAGTACAAAATAAAACCTAATACTTATTTTCATACATTCATTTACAAGTTATAGCAAATAATCAATGAATGACGTTTTTTCCTTGATTTTAATGCCATACTTTTGCTGCCAAGTGTAAAATTGAAATGAGTGAGCATGCAAAAAAAAACAAAAAAAAACGAAAAACGAATGAATTAATTTAAAAACAGATCTCGGCAAATTCTTGGTAATTTGACAAGGCAATTGGCAAATGCCAAAATCCAATATTAACCTCCACCAAGACCTTCAACCTTTCTATTTTATCTTTGTGGCAGTGCTTCTTTTCGAACTGCCTCCCTGAAAACTTTCATGGACAGCGGCGTCAATTCACGAAAGTTTAGGGGGAGGAGGCAAAATATAATTTCCAGAATCTATGGTGGCCAATTTGTCGGTTTTTCAATTTTCTCAACAAAAATACCAAAAAAGGTCTTTTTCAATGAAAATACCACCAAAAAAGGTTATCTTTACAAACCTAAGGGGATCTAGAGGGCATATGCCCCGTCTCCTCAATTCACACCACTTTGCATGAGACCTTTAACGGGGGCAATAGTGGTGTTATCAAACAAAATTAAGTTGTGTGGGGTATCATAGACTTCGTTTAGCAAAAGCGGAATCAGAGACCTCGGGCCTTTGATGTAGACTCATGGCTTAATCGATTGAAGATTTACGTTCCGATAATCTCCTTCCTAATTTTTGATGGATCCTCGCAACTTAATAGGATCTCTGATAATACTATGCCTTGTTAGCAATTCGCGTTGAAAAAAAAGCCATACATATAATAAATTTCTATTCAAAAGTCTGAATAGCCATTCAATATCCAATTTTATTCAGTTGCTCATCATTGCTTAGAAAGGGCCATTTTAATATTTATATTTGTTTTATTGTTTTTCTTTTTGTATTTTTTTTCTGGGCCTTTATCTGTCTTTTTTGTTTTCTATTCTTAATTCTGCACTGAGGACATTTGAGCGGAATATTTGCAACTGAGCGACCAAAATATTTGCATTGCATTCTTCTCCTATTTTTTCACTGGCTGTGATTATCTTCGTTTTTCTCGTTACAAATTTTTTCTGTTTAGATCATATTTGTTTGGAGGGAATAGAGGCAGTCCAAAAAAGATGCCCGGAAGCAATCTTTAATAGAGGTTGAGTTGTTTGTAACATCCTCCTTTGAAGAGCTAATCAGGTATTCACGTTATCATAGGCAGCGCAATAGCGCTGCCTAAGTTAAGAACGATGTTGGCACAATGTATTATTTATTTATTTCCTTTTGGTTTTGGCCAGAACACTTCGTATCGAAGGAGTTGTCGTAAAAACTTTGAAAAGGGCTTATTCGATTGGAAATTAGAATATCTAGTGCCCTTTTTAACAGTCGAAAGTGATTGGAAACACCCCTTCCACGCCCACCATTTCCCCAAACACATCCAATCAAAATTTTGAGATAGCCATTTTGTTCAGCGTAGTTGATTTCCAGATAGAAATTATGTTTTTGAGGAGGACACTCCCCCACAGCCCTCAGGGCAAGGGTCTTAAATTATGCCCCAGGGGCATATAAGAACGATGTTAGCACAATGTATTATTTATTATTTTTTCCCTTTAGACCCTTTAGACAAAAAAGATGCCCGGAAGCAATCTTTAATAGAGGTTGAGTTGTTTGTAATATCCTCTTTTGAAGAGCTAATCTGGTGATCACGTTATCAAAGGCAGCGCAATAGCGCTGCCTAAGTAAAGAACGATGTTGGCACAATATATTATTTATTTATTTCCTTTTGGTTTTGGCCAGAACACTTCGTATCGAAGGAGTTATCGTAAAAACTTTGAAAAGGGCTTATTTGATTGGGAATTGGAACGGGTAGTGCCCTTTTTAACAGTCTAAAGTGATTGGAAGGCAATTAACACCCCTTCCACGCTCACCATTTCCCCATACGAATTGTCTGCAATAGCGCTGCCTAAGTAAAGAACGATGTTGGCACAATGTATTATTTATTTATTTCCTTTTGGTTTTGGCCAGATAAGATAAGTTTTATTCTTCATTAGATACACATACAATATTACATGTTATTATTCCCCCAAAGGCTCATTGGCCTTTACAAAGGGGTAAGACATATGAATGGCTTACTCAGAGATGAAAAACAAAAGAAAATTTAAAATGATCACTTACTCACATACGAAGGAAAAGAAAAGAAAATATAGATAAAACGAAAAGTATAGAAAAAATAGAATAAATAAACTAAGATAATTAATTAGATTAAATAGACTCTAAAGAATAAAATAAATAAAAATAAAAACATAAATAAAAATAACTTCTACGAAGCCAAAGAATTTTTAACAATTTTTTTTAAACAAACCGAATAAGTGGCACCCTCGAGCTGATTCAGGCAACTTATCCCAAACAATATGACACGCCATTAGAGGATTAAAATCTGACCTTATGCAAGGTGTAAATGGAACTTGAACATGATTTGTCATATTACGAAGATTATAATTATTTTGATCAGAGATAAAAGATAGCGGAACACTTAGGGGACGGGGGAGGTCACCATGAAGCTGAGCAAAGTAAAACATGCACATGGAAGAATATATAGTGACTCAAAATCAAGTAATGGTATAACTAATGAACGATTAGTCTCCTGAATAAGGTTTCTAGCTTTAAACTAAGGTTTCAGAACACTTCGTATTGAAGAAGTTGTAGCAAAAACTTTTGAAAGGGCTCATTCGATTGGAAACTGGAACGGCTAGTGCCCTTTTTAACAGCCAAAAGGGATTGGAAGGCAATTAACGCCCCTTCCACGCCCACCATTTCCCCATACAGATCCAATCAGAATTTTGAGATAGCCATTTTGTTCAGCGTAGTTGATTTCCAGATAGAAATATTTTTTTTGAGGAGGACACTCCCCCACAGCCCTCAGGGCAAGGGTTTTAAGTTATGCCCTAGGGGCATATAAGAACGATGTTGGCACAATGTATTATTTATTATTTTTTTTCCTTTAGACCAGGGCACTTCGTATAGAAGAAGTTGTCGTAGAAACTTCGAAAAGGGCTCATTCAATTAGAAATTGGAGTGGCTTGTGCCCTTTTTAATAGTTGAAAGTAATTAGGAGGCAACTAACACCCCTTCCACACCCACTATTTCCCCAAACACATCCATTCAAAATTTTGAGATAGCCATTTCGTTCAACGTAGTTGATTTATAAAGTGATTTTAAAGAAAATTTTATATATCTTAGCTCACGAAAAAAAAACCCACTAACAATATCAAACAAATAACTAAAGAATGAACGAATAACACCTAACACTTATCACCTCCAACTGACACAGCGGGAGAGGACATAGGACATAAAAGGGGAGGACGAGGACATAAAAAATAACTAAAGGTTAATTATATGAAAATTGTTAAAAAGTGACGGGTCAAAAAGTGAAAATGTCGAAGTTTTCAATGGTTTTTACTCCCGAGGGCTCCCAACCTATCTAAGTGCCAGTGGCACTGAAGTGGCACTTAAACGAATATAAAGAAATATACACTTTGGACCCTAGAATTGAAGCCTGATACAAAAACATCTTTCCAAATTAACTAAATAAATATTTAGAACTCAAGAACAAACAAATGTGAAAAACACTGAAAAGGTTAAAAAACATGTAAAGGTACAAAAATATTTGTTTAGATAAAATAGGTCAAGAAAGCGTGGAAACAATTAGAGGAATCCTAAGAGCATCCTAAATCCTAAAAACAACGTTATTTTTTATTTTTCCTCTCATTAATTAGATTAAAACAAAAAAAAAAATAATAAAAAACTATGAAACAAACGGAAACTTCAGAATCATCAAAACCGAAGAAATCATTAAGTCACTGGACAATTAAGTCACTAAAATACCATCAAAAAAGGTTATCTTTACAAACCAAGGGGGATCTAGAAGGCATATGCCCCATCTCCTCAATTCACACCACTTTGTATGACACCTTTAACGGGGGCATTAATGGTGGTGTTATCAAACAAAATTAAGTTGTGTGGGCTATCATAGACTTCTTTAGCCAAAGCAGAATCAGAGCTCTCGGGCCTTTGATGTAGATTCATGGCTTAATCGATTGAAGATTTACGTTCTGATAATCTCCTTTCTAATTTTTGATGGGTCCTTTTAATATAGAAGCAACCACAGGAACAGGGGACCCTATAAACACCACTACCAAGAATAGGGCTTTTTATGTCCTCGCTGGAGTTGAAAATCTATGTATTTTGTTTTAATTTTTAAATGTGAGTATCAAAGAGGCAGTTGAAATCAAGAAACATATCCAAAAAAAAGTCGACTGTTTTTTCTTCCCAAAATCATATTTCGCAACTTAATAGGATCTCTGATAATACTATGCCTTGTGAGCAATTCGCGTTGAAAAAAAAAAGCCATACATATAATAAATTTCTATTCGAAAGTCTGAATAGCAATTCAATATTTGATTTTATTCAGTTGCCCTCTCATCATTGCTTAGAAAGGGTCGTTTTAATATTTATATTTGTTTTATTGTTTTTCTTTTTGTATATTTTTCTGGGCCTTTATCTGTCTTTTTTGTTTTCTATTCTTAATTCTGCACTGAGGACATTTGAGCGGAATATTTGCATTTGAGCGACCAAAATATTTGAATTGCATTATTCTTCTATTTTTCACTGGCTGTGATTATCTTCGTTTTTTTTTCGTTACGAATTTTTTCTGTCTAGATCATGTTTGTTTGGACGGAATAGAGGCAGTCCAAAAAAGATGCCCGGAAGCAATCTTTAATAGAGGTTGAGTTGTTTGTAATATCCTCCTTTGAAGAGCTAATTTGGTATTCACGTTATCATAGGCAGCGCAATTGCGCCGCCTAAGTAAAGAACTATATTGGCACAATGTATTATTTATTTATTTCCTTTTGGTTTTGGCCCCCTCCCACGCCCACCATTTCCCCATACAAATTGTCTGCAATAGCGCTGCCTAAGTAAAGAACGATGTTGGCACAATGTATTATTTATTTATTTCCTTTTGGTTTTGGCCAGAACACTTCGTATCGAAGGAGTTGTCGTAAAAACTTCGAAAAGGGTTCATTCGATTGGAAATTGGAACGGCTAGTGCCCTTTTTAACAGTCGAAAGGGATTGAAAGGCAATTAACACCTCTTCCACGCCCACCATTTCCCCATACAGATCCAATCAAAATTTTGAGATAGCCATTTTGCTCAGCGTACTGGATTTCCAGATAGAAATAATTTTTTTGAGGAGGACACTCCCCCACAGCCCTCAGGGCAAGGGTTTTAAGTTATGCCCTAGGGGCATATAAGAACGATGTTGTCACAATGTATTATTTATTATTTTTTTTTCCTTTAGACCAGGGCACTTCGTATCGAAGAAGTTGTCGTAGAAACTTCGTAAAGGAGTGGCTTGTGCCCTTTTTAATAGTTGAAAGTAATTGGAAGGCAACTAACATCCCTTCCACGCCCGCCATTTCCCCAAACACATCCATTCAAAATTTAGAGATAGCCATTTCGTTCAACGTAGTTGATTTCCAAAGTGATTTTAAAGAAAATTTTATATATCTTAACTCACGAAAAAAAAACCCACTTACAATATCAAACAAATAACTAAAGAATAAACGAATAACACCAATCACTTATCACCTCGAACTGACACAGCGGGGGAGGACATAGGACATAAAAGGGGAGAACGGGGACATAAAAAATAACTAAAGGTTAATTATATGAAAAGTGTTAGAAGTGACGTATCAAAAAGTAAAAATGTCAAAGTTTTCGATTGGTTTGTACTCCTGAGGGCTCCCAAGCTACTTAAGTGCCAGTGGCACTGAAGTGGCACTTAAACGAATATAAAGAAATATATACTTTGGTCCCTAGAATTGAAGCTTGATACTAAAACATCTTTCCAAATATACAAAATAAAGATTTCAAAATCAAGAACAAACAAGTGTGAAAAACACTAAAAAGGTTAAAAAACATATAAAGATACAAAAATATTTGCTTATATAAAATAGATCAAGAAAACGTAGAAACAATTAGAGAAATACTAAAAGTATCCTAAATCCTAAAAACAACGTTATTTTTTATTTTTCCTCTCATTAATTAGATTAAAACAAAAAAAAAAAAAATAATAAAAAACTATGAAACAAACGGAAACTTCAGAATCGTTAAAACCGAAGAAATCATTAAGTCACTAAACAATTAAGTCACTAAAATACCATCAAAAAAGGTTATCCTTACAAACCAAGGGGGATCTAGAAGGCATATGCCCCATCTCCTCAATTCACACCACTTTGCATGACACCTTTAACGGAAGCAATAATGGTGGTGTTATCAAACAAAATTAAGTTGTGTGGGCTATCATAGACTTCTTTAGCCAAAGCAGAATCAGAGCTCTCGGGCCTTTGATGTAGATTCATGGCTTAATCGATTGAAGATTTACGTTCTGATAATCTCCTTTCTAATTTTTGATGGGTCCTTTTAATATAGAAGCAACCACAGGAACAGGGGACCCTATAAACACCACTACCAAGAATAGGGCTTTTTATGTCCTCGCTGGAGTTGAAAAAGCTATGTATTTTGTTTTAATTTTAAAATGTGAGTATAAGAGGCAGTTGAAATCAAGAAACATATCCAAAAAAAAGTCGACTGTTTTTTCTTCCCAAAATCATATTTCGCAACTTAATAGGATCTCTTATAATACTATGCCTTGTGAGCAATTCGCGTTGAAAAAAAAAGCCATACATATAATAAATTTCTATTCGAAAGTCTGAATAGCAATTCAATATTTGATTTTATTCAGTTGCCCTCTCATCATTGCTTAGAAAGGGTCGTTTTAATATTTATATTTGTTTTATTGTTTTTCTTTTTGTATATTTTTCTGGGCCTTTATCTGTCTTTTTTGTTTTCTATTCTTAATTCTGCACTGAGGACATTTGAGCGGAATATTTGCATTTGAGCGACCAAAATATTTGAATTGCATTATTCTCCTATTTTTTCACTGGCTGTGATTATCTTCGTTTTTTTTTCGTTACGAATTTTTTCTGTTTAGATCATGTTTGTTTGGACGGAATAGAGGCAGTCCAAAAAAGATACCCGGAAGCAATCTTTAATAGAGGTTGAGTTGTTTGTAATATCCTCCTTTGAAGAGCTAATTTGGTATTCACGTTATCATAGGCAGCGCAATTGCGCCGCCTAAGTAAAGAACTATATTGGCACAATGTATTATTTATTTATTTCCTTTTGGTCTTGGCCTGGTATTCACGTTATCATAGGCAGCGCAATAGCGCTGCCTAAGTAATAAACTATATTGGCACAATGTATTATTTATTCATTTCCTTTTGGTTTTGGCCCCCTCCCACGCCCACCATTTCCCCATACAAATTGTCTGCAATAGCGCTGCCTAAGTAAAGAACGATGTTGGCACAATGTATTATTTATTTATTTCCTTTTGGTTTTGGCCAGAACACTTCGTATCGAAGGAGTTGTCGTAAAAACTTCGAAAAGGGTTCATTCGATTGGAAATTGGAACGGCTAGTGCCCTTTTTAACAGTCGAAAGGGATTGAAAGGCAATTAACACCTCTTCCACGCCCACCGTTTCCCCATACAGATCCAATCAAAATTTTGAGATAGCCATTTTGCTCAGCGTACTGGATTTCCAGATAGAAATAATTTTTTTGAGGAGGACACTCCCCCACAGCCCTCAGGGCAAGGGTTTTAAGTTATGCCCTAGGGGCATATAAGAACGATGTTGTCACAATGTATTATTTATTATTTTTTTTTTCCTTTAGACCAGGGCACTTCGTATCGAAGAAGTTGTCGTAGAAACTTCGTAAAGGAGTGGCTTGTGCCCTTTTTAATAGTTGAAAGTAATTGGAAGGCAACTAACATCCCTTCCACGCCCGCCATTTCCCCAAACACATCCATTCAAAATTTAGAGATAGCCATTTCGTTCAACGTAGTTGATTTCCAAAGTGATTTTAAAGAAAATTTTATATATCTTAACTCACGAAAAAAAACCCACTAACAATATCAAACAAATAACTAAAGAATAAACGAATAACACCAATCACTTATCACCTCGAACTGACACAGCGGGGGAGGACATAGGACATAAAAGGGGAGAACGGGGAAATAAAAAATAACTAAAGGTTAATTATATGAAAAGTGTTAGAAGTGACGGGTCAAAAAGTAAAAATGTCAAAGTTTTCGATTGGTTTGTACTCCTGAGGGCTCCCAAGCTACTTAAGTGCCAGTGGCACTGAAGTGGCACTTAAACGAATATAAAGAAATATATACTTTGGACCCTAGAATTGAAGCTTGATACAAAAACATCTTTCCAAATATACAAAATAAAGATTTCAAAATCAAGAACAAACAAGTGTGAAAAACACTAAAAAGGTTAAAAAACATATAAAGATACAAAAATATTTGCTTATATAAAATAGATCAAGAAAACGTAGAAACAATTAGAGAAATACTAAAAGTATCCTAAATCCTAAAAGCAACGTTATTTTTATTTTCCCTCTGAGTAATTAGATTAAAATAAAAAAATAATAACAAACTATAAAATAAACGGAAACTTCAGAATTGTCAAAACCGAAGAAATCATTAAGTCACTGGACAATTAAGTCACTAAAATACCATCAAAAAAGGTTATATTTACAAACCTAAGGGGATCTAGAGGGCATATGCCCCGCCTCCTCTATTCACACCACTTTGCATGAGACCTTTAACGGGGGCAATGATGGTGGTGTTATCAAACAATATTAAGTTGTGTGGGCTATCATAGACTTCTTTAGCCAAAGCAAAATCAGAGCTCTCGGGCTTTTGATGTAGATTCAAGGCTTAATCAATTGAAGATTTACGTTGTGATAATCTCCTTTCTAATTTTTGATGGGTCCTTTTAATATAGAAGCAACCATAGGAACAGGGGACCCTATAAACACCACTACCAAGAATAGGGCTTTCTATGTCCTCGCTGGAGTTGAAAAAGCTATATATTTTGTTTTAATTTTTAAATGTGAGTATCAAAGAGGCAGTTGAAATCAAGAAACATATCCAAAAAAAAGTCGACCGTAGTAGCAGTCGAAAGGGTCGAAACGAAAGGGTCGTTAACAGTCGAAAGGGATTGAAAGGCAATTAACACCTCTTCCACGCCCACCATTTCCCCATACAGATCCAATCAAAATTTTGAGATAGCCATTTTGCTCAGCGTACTGGATTTCCAGATAGAAATAATTTTTTTGAGGAGGACACTCCCCCACAGCCCTCAGGGCAAGGGTTTTAAGTTATGCCCTAGGGGCATATAAGAACGATGTTGTCACAATGTATTATTTATTATTTTTTTTCCTTTAGACCAGGGCACTTCGTATCGAAGAAGTTGTCGTAGAAACTTCGTAAAGGAGTGGCTTGTGCCCTTTTTAATAGTTGAAAGTAATTGGAAGGCAACTAACATCCCTTCCACGCCCGCCATTTCCCCAAACACATCCATTCAAAATTTAGAGATAGCCATTTCGTTCAACGTAGTTGATTTCCAAAGTGATTTTAAAGAAAATTTTATATATCTTAACTCACGAAAAAAAAACCCACTTACAATATCAAACAAATAACTAAAGAATAAACGAATAACACCAATCACTTATCACCTCGAACTGACACAGCGGGGGAGGACATAGGACATAAAAGGGGAGAACGGGGACATAAAAAATAACTAAAGGTTAATTATATGAAAAGTGTTAGAAGTGACGTATCAAAAAGTAAAAATGTCAAAGTTTTCGATTGGTTTGTACTCCTGAGGGCTCCCAAGCTACTTAAGTGCCAGTGGCACTGAAGTGGCACTTAAACGAATATAAAGAAATATATACTTTGGTCCCTAGAATTGAAGCTTGATACAAAAACATCTTTCCAAATATACAAAATAAAGATTTCAAAATCAAGAACAAACAAGTGTGAAAAACACTAAAAAGGTTAAAAAACATATAAAGATACAAAAATATTTGCTTATATAAAATAGATCAAGAAAACGTAGAAACAATTAGAGAAATACTAAAAGTATCCTAAATCCTAAAAACAACGTTATTTTTTATTTTTCCTCTCATTAATTAGATTAAAACAAAAAAAAAATAATAAAAAACTATGAAACAAACGGAAACTTCAGAATCGTTAAAACCGAAGAAATCATTAAGTCACTAAACAATTAAGTCACTAAAATACCATCAAAAAAGGTTATCCTTACAAACCAAGGGGGATCTAGAAGGCATATGCCCCATCTCCTCAATTCACACCACTTTGCATGACACCTTTAACGGAAGCAATAATGGTGGTGTTATCAAACAAAATTAAGTTGTGTGGGCTATCATAGACTTCTTTAGCCAAAGCAGAATCAGAGCTCTCGGGCCTTTGATGTAGATTCATGGCTTAATCGATTGAAGATTTACGTTCTGATAATCTCCTTTCTAATTTTTGATGGGTCCTTTTAATATAGAAGCAACCACAGGAACAGGGGACCCTATAAGCACCACTACCAAGAATAGGGCTTTTTATGTCCTCGCTGGAGTTGAAAAAGCTATGTATTTTGTTTTAATTTTAAAATGTGAGTATAAGAGGCAGTTGAAATCAAGAAACATATCCAAAAAAAAGTCGACTGTTTTTTCTTCCCAAAATCATATTTCGCAACTTAATAGGATCTCTGATAATACTATGCCTTGTGAGCAATTCGCGTTGAAAAAAAAAGCCATACATATAATAAATTTCTATTCGAAAGTCTGAATAGCAATTCAATATTTGATTTTATTCAGTTGCCCTCTCATCATTGCTTAGAAAGGGTCGTTTTAATATTTATATTTGTTTTATTGTTTTTCTTTTTGTATATTTTTCTGGGCCTTTATCTGTCTTTTTTGTTTTCTATTCTTAATTCTGCACTGAGGACATTTGAGCGGAATATTTGCATTTGAGCGACCAAAATATTTGAATTGCATTATTCTCCTATTTTTTCACTGGCTGTGATTATCTTCGTTTTTTTTTTCGTTACGAATTTTTTCTGTTTAGATCATGTTTGTTTGGACGGAATAGAGGCAGTCCAAAAAAGATACCCGGAAGCAATCTTTAATAGAGGTTGAGTTGTTTGTAATATCCTCCTTTGAAGAGCTAATTTGGTATTCACGTTATCATAGGCAGCGCAATTGCGCCGCCTAAGTAAAGAACTATATTGGCACAATGTATTATTTATTTATTTCCTTTTGGTCTTGGCCTGGTATTCACGTTATCATAGGCAGCGCAATAGCGCTGCCTAAGTAATAAACTATATTGGCACAATGTATTATTTATTCATTTCCTTTTGGTTTTGGCCCCCTCCCACGCCCACCATTTCCCCATACAAATTGTCTGCAATAGCGCTGCCTAAGTAAAGAACGATGTTGGCACAATGTATTATTTATTTATTTCCTTTTGGTTTTGGCCAGAACACTTCGTATCGAAGGAGTTGTCGTAAAAACTTCGAAAAGGGTTCATTCGATTGGAAATTGGAACGGCTAGTGCCCTTTTTAACAGTCGAAAGGGATTGAAAGGCAATTAACACCTCTTCCACGCCCACCGTTTCCCCATACAGATCCAATCAAAATTTTGAGATAGCCATTTTGCTCAGCGTACTGGATTTCCAGATAGAAATAATTTTTTTGAGGAGGACACTCCCCCACAGCCCTCAGGGCAAGGGTTTTAAGTTATGCCCTAGGGGCATATAAGAACGATGTTGTCACAATGTATTATTTATTATTTTTTTTTTCCTTTAGACCAGGGCACTTCGTATCGAAGAAGTTGTCGTAGAAACTTCGTAAAGGAGTGGCTTGTGCCCTTTTTAATAGTTGAAAGTAATTGGAAGGCAACTAACATCCCTTCCACGCCCGCCATTTCCCCAAACACATCCATTCAAAATTTAGAGATAGCCATTTCGTTCAACGTAGTTGATTTCCAAAGTGATTTTAAAGAAAATTTTATATATCTTAACTCACGAAAAAAAACCCACTAACAATATCAAACAAATAACTAAAGAATAAACGAATAACACCAATCACTTATCACCTCGAACTGACACAGCGGGGGAGGACATAGGACATAAAAGGGGAGAACGGGGAAATAAAAAATAACTAAAGGTTAATTATATGAAAAGTGTTAGAAGTGACGGGTCAAAAAGTAAAAATGTCAAAGTTTTCGATTGGTTTGTACTCCTGAGGGCTCCCAAGCTACTTAAGTGCCAGTGGCACTGAAGTGGCACTTAAACGAATATAAAGAAATATATACTTTGGACCCTAGAATTGAAGCTTGATACAAAAACATCTTTCCAAATATACAAAATAAAGATTTCAAAATCAAGAACAAACAAGTGTGAAAAACACTAAAAAGGTTAAAAAACATATAAAGATACAAAAATATTTGCTTATATAAAATAGATCAAGAAAACGTAGAAACAATTAGAGAAATACTAAAAGTATCCTAAATCCTAAAAGCAACGTTATTTTTATTTTCCCTCTGAGTAATTAGATTAAAATAAAAAAATAATAACAAACTATAAAATAAACGGAAACTTCAGAATTGTCAAAACCGAAGAAATCATTAAGTCACTGGACAATTAAGTCACTAAAATACCATCAAAAAAGGTTATATTTACAAACCTAAGGGGATCTAGAGGGCATATGCCCCGCCTCCTCTATTCACACCACTTTGCATGAGACCTTTAACGGGGGCAATGATGGTGGTGTTATCAAACAATATTAAGTTGTGTGGGCTATCATAGACTTCTTTAGCCAAAGCAAAATCAGAGCTCTCGGGCTTTTGATGTAGATTCAAGGCTTAATCAATTGAAGATTTACGTTGTGATAATCTCCTTTCTAATTTTTGATGGGTCCTTTTAATATAGAAGCAACCATAGGAACAGGGGACCCTATAAACACCACTACCAAGAATAGGGCTTTCTATGTCCTCGCTGGAGTTGAAAAAGCTATATATTTTGTTTTAATTTTTAAATGTGAGTATCAAAGAGGCAGTTGAAATCAAGAAACATATCCAAAAAAAAGTCGACCGTAGTAGCGATATTGAAGAAACTTATCTGAGCCCCTTTATAATCAACTTATATATTTCGATCTTTAGTGTTTTTCTTCCTAAAATCATATTTCGCAACTTAATAGGATCTCTGATAATACTATGCCTTGCGAGCAATTCACGTTGAAAAAAAAGCCATGCATATAATAAATTTCTATTCGAAAGTCTGAATAGCCATTCAATATACGATTTTATTCTGTTGCCCTCTCATCATTGCTTATAAAGGGCCATTTTAATATTTATATTTGCTTTATTGTTTTTCTTTTTGTATTTTTTTTTTCTGGGCCTTTATCTGTCTTTTTTGTTTTCTATTCTTAATTCTGCACTGAGGACATTAGAGCGGAATATTTGCATTTGAGCGACAAAAATATTTGAATTGCATTCTTCTCCTGTTTTTTCACTGGCTGTGATTATCTTCGTTTTTTTTTCGTTACGAATTTTTTCTGTTTATATCATGTTTGTTTGGACGGAATAGAGGCAGTCCTAAAAAGATGCCCGGAAGCGATCTTTAATAGAGGTTGAGTTGTTTGTAATATCCTCCTTTGAAGAGCTAATCTGGTATTCACGTTATTATAGGCAGCGCAATAGCCCTGCCTAAGTAAAGAACGATGTTGGCACAATGTATTATTTATTTATTTCCTTTTGGTTTTGGCCAGAACGCTTCGTATCGAAGGAGTTGTCGTAAAAACTTCGAAAAGGGTTCATTCGATTGGAAATTGGAACGGCTAGTGCCCTTTTTAACAGTCGAAAGGGATTGAAAGGCAATTAACACCTCTTCCACGCCCACAATTTCACCAAACACATCCAATCAAAATTTTGAGATAGCCATTTTGTTAAGCGTAGTTGATTTCCAGATAGAAATTATGTTTTTGAGGAGGACACTCCCCCACAGCCCTCAGGGCAAGGGTTTTAAGTTATGCCCTAGGGGCATATAAGAACGATGTTAGCACAATTTATTATTTATTATTTTTTTCCTTTAGACCAGGGCACTTCGTATCGAAGAAGTTGTCGTAGAAACTTCGAAAAGGGCTCATTCAATTAGAAATTGGAGTGGCTAGTGCCCTTTTTAATAGTTGAAAGTAATTTGGAGGCAACTAACACCCCTTCCACACCCACCATTTCCCCAAACACATTCAAAATTAAACAAAAGTAAGTTGTGTGGGCTATCATAGACTTCTTTAGCCAAAGCAGAATCAGAGCTCTCGGGCCTTTGATGTAGATTCATGGCTTAATCGATTGAAGATTTACGTTCTGATAATCTCCTTTCTAATTTTTGATGGGTCCTTTTAATATAGAAGCAACCACAGGAACAGGGGACCCTATAAAAACCTCTCATCATTGCTTAGAAAGGGCCATTTTAATATTTATATTTGTTTTATTGTTTTTCTTTTTGTATATTTTTCTGGGCCTTTATCTGTCTTTTTTGTTTTCTATTCTTAATTCTGCACTGAGGACATTTGAGCGGAATATTTGCATTTGAACGACCAAAATATTTGCATTGCATTATTCTCCTATTTTTATTCATTGGCTGTGATTATCTTCGTTTTTTTTTCGTTACGAATTTTTTCTGTTTAGATCATGTTTGTTTGGACGGAATAGAGGCAGTCCAAAAAAGATGCCCGGAAGCAATCTTTAATAGAGGTTGAGTTGTTTGTAATATCCTCCTTTGAAGAGCTAATCCTTTGAAGAGCTATCTTAACTCACGAAAAAAAACCCACTAACAATATCAAACAAATAACTAAAGAATGAACGAATAACACCAAGCACTTACCACCTCCAACTGGAACATCAGGGGAGGACATACGACATAAAAGGGGAGGACGGGGACATAAAAACAACTAAAGGTCAATTATATGAAAAGTGTTAGAAGTGACGGGTCAAAAAGTAAAAATTTCGAAGTTTTCGATGGCTTTGTACTCCTGAGGGCTCCCAACCTACTAACCACAGGAACAGGGGACCCTATAAACACCACTACCAAGAATAGGGCTTTTTATGTCCTCGCTGGAGTTGAAAAAGCTATATATTTTGTTTCAATTTTTGAATGTGAGTTTCAAGGAGGCAGTTGAAATCAAGAAACAAGTCCACAAAAAGTCGACCGCAGTAGCGATATTGAAGAAACTTATCTGAGCCCCATTATAATCAACTTATATATTTCGATCTTTCGTGTTTTTCTTCCCAAAATCATATTTCGCAACTTAATAGGATCTCTGATAATACTATGCCTTGTGAGCAATTCTCGTTGAAAAAAAAGCATGCATATAATAAATTTCTATTCGAAAGTCTGAATAGCCATTCAATATACGATTTTATTCTGTTGCCCTCTCATCATTGCTTATAAAGGGCCATTTTAATATTTATATTTGTTTTATTGTTTTTCGTTTCGTATTTTTTTCGGGGCCTTTATTTGTCTTTTTTGTTTTCTATTCTTAATTCTGTACTGTGGACATTTGAGCGACCAAAATATTTGCATTGAATTTTTCTCCTATTTTTTCACTGGCTGTGATTATCCTCGTTTTTTTTCGTTACGAATTTTTTCTGTTTAGATCATATTTGTTTGGACAGAATAGAGGCAGTCCAAAAGCGATGCCCGGAAGCAATCTTTAATAGAGGTTGAGTTGTTTGCAATATCCTCCTTTGAAGAGCTAATCTGGTATTCACGTTATCATAGGCAGCGCAATACCCCTGCCTAAGTAAAGAACAATGTTTGCACAATGTATTATTTATTTATTTCTTTTTGGTTTTGGCCAGGGCACTTCGTATCGAAGGAGTTGTCGTAAAAACTTCGAAAAGGGCTCATTTGGTTGGAAATTGGAACGGCTAGTGCCCTTTTTAACAGTCAAAAGTGATTGGAAGGCAACTAAAACCCCTTCCACGCCCATCATTTCCCCAAACACATCCAATCAAAATTTTGAGATAGCCATTTTGTTCAGTGTTGTTGATTTCCAAATAGAAATTATGTTTTTGAGGAGGGCATTCCCCCACAGCCCTCAGGGTAAGGATCATAAGTTTTGCCCTGGGGGCATATAAGGTTTCTATAGAAACCTTTGTCGTAGAAACTTCAAAAAAGGCTCATTCGATTGGAAATTCAAAGGGCTAGTGCCCTGTTAATAGTCGAAAGTGATTGGAGGGTAACTAACCCCCCTCTCAAGCCCACCTTTTCCCCAAACACATCCAATCAAAATTTTTAGATAGCCATTTTGTTCACCGTAGTTGAATTTTCTGGAAATAGGGTCCTTGAGGATGACAATCCCCCTCCCCTCACAACCCTCAGGGCAAGGGTTGTAAGTTATGCCCTGGGGGCATATACGGTTTTTACAGAAAGCGTTGTCGTAGAAACCTCAAAAAGGGCCCATTCGATTGGAAATTGAAATGTCTAGTGCCCTTTTTAATAGTCGAAAGTGACTGGAAGGCAACTAACACCCCTTCCACGCCCACCATTTCCCCAAACTCACCCAATCAAAATTTTGAGAGGATTTTTGTTCAACGCAGCTGAAATTTCTGGAAATTATATCTTTAAGCAGGAAACTCCCCCCACAGTCTTCAGGGCAAGGGTTATAAGTTATGCCTTGAGGGCATATAAGGTTTTTATTGAAAGCTTTGTCGTAGAAACTTGGAAAATTACTCATTCGATTGGGAATTCAAAGGGCTAGTGCCCGTTTTAATAATAAAAAGTGATTGGAGGGCAACTAACCACCCTCTCACGCCCACCTTTTCCCCAAACACATCCAATCAAAATTTTTAGATAGCCCTTTTGTTCACCGTAGTAGAAAGTTTTGGAAATTAGGTCCTTAGGGATGACGCCCCCCCTCCCCACAGCCTTCCGGGCAAGGGTTGTGAGTTATGCCCTGGGGGCATATAAGGTTCTTATAGAAAGTGTTGTCGTAGGAACTTCAAAAATGGCTAACTGGATTGGAAATTGAATTGGCTAGTACCCTTTTTAATAGTCGAAAATGATTGGATGGCAACTAACCCCCTCTCACACCCACCATTTCCCCAAACACATACAATCAAAATCTTGAGATAGGCATTTTTATCCACGTAGTTGAAAATTTTTGAAATTATGTCTTTGAGGACGACTACCCCTCCCCTTCCACAGTCCTCAGGGCAAGGGTTGTCAGTTAAGTCCTGGGGGTATATAAGTTTTTATAGAAAGCGATGTTGTAGAAGCTTCAAAAAGGGCTCATTTGATAGGAAAGTGATTGAAAGGCAACTAACCCCCCTCTCCCACCCACTATTTCTCCAAACATATCCAATCAAAGTTTTGAGATAGCCAATTTGTTCAACGTAGTTGAAAGCTCTGAAAAATAGGTTTTTTTTATAAAAAAAAATTTCAAAAGAAGGCTCATTCAATTGGAAATTGAGAGTACTAGTGCCCTTTTTAATAGTCGAAAGTGATTGAAGGGTAACTAACCCACCTCTCACGCCCACCATTTCCCCAAACACATCCAATCAAAATTTTGAGATAGCCATTTTGTTGAATGTAGTTTAAAGTTCTGGAAATTAGGTCTTTGAGGATAACAACCCCCTTCCCCCTTAGCCCTCAGGACTAAGGTTGTATGATATACCCTGGGGGCATATAATGTTTCTATAGAAATTGTTGTCGGAAAAATTTCAAAAAGGGCTCATTCGATTGGAAATTGAAAGGGCTTTTGCCCTTTAAATTTTTTATGGAAGGAATGGTTGTTTAACTTCAGAAGAGTTTCAGTCTTTCTCACTTTGAAAGACTATGTCAATATAAAACGAACAGAAATTAATCAAAAAAAATTTTTGGACAAAATAAGTTTTTCAAAAAAAAGTAAAGAACTCCATTAAACCAAAAATGAAAAAAAAATAGAATCAAATAATTTACCAAGCATACAACTACCACAAATCAGTATCAATAAATAAATGAAACCCAAAACAAACAGAAATTAAAACGAGTCAAACTCAAAACGAGCAGAAATTAATTTGAATAAGGTTCTAAGCCCAATGCTTTCTAAAAGCCAGAACATAATTTGTACTTTACTGAAAAAAAATCTTTTAAATGTTTTCACTTTTATAACTTTAAGAAATAAAAAATTAATTAAGATTTTAAGGAATAAATATCAGCATATGTACATTAAACTGACAATGCACATTTTTTGCAGTAAATTCATTTGAATTTTTCAGTAAAGCACAAATTATATTCTGGCTTTTAAAATGCCAGATTAATTCTTGAGATTTTGATTAATTCTTGAGAAAATAAGAATAAAAATTTGATTACGCTTTACGTTTATTGCCCTCCATAACTCCTGAACAAATTTGCTTTCCCCTAATTATTCCGTTCTTAGGGATTCACCTCGCTTGTTCTGCCCAGACTAAAATACCCATTTTTACCCCAAGGAAATTTTCCACACAAAAGTACAAATGAAATGTTTTCCTTTAAGCAACTGAAATGTTAGATGAATTAAACCCTCATAGGGTTATCTCCAGCGGGAAAGATTTTTTTTATTTAAGTGTGAATGTTAAAATGAAAATTTGAATTTACTAATCTTTTTTTGCCATGTATTGTGTCAAGTAGATTTGATTTATTTTTAGAAATGGCAATTTTTTGTACTATATTTTACTAATTTCTTTTAATTTTTGGCATTGATTATTCTACGTATTTGACACTCTGATGTGCATTGCCATATTTCTCTTTACTTAGTTTCTATGGTATTTTGTTGTTTTTGTTTTTGATTTTTTTTTGCTTTTTGTTTGTTTTTCTTCTTTTTTTTTCCTTGGCTCTTTCGAGCTTATGAAAATGTTTTGGTAATAATTTTATTCTAGCTAAAAAATAAGTATTAAGGCCAAGATAAAAGATGTGATCTTTTACTTCTTAGATTTTATTTCTGCTCACTTTTGGTTTAATCGACTTTTCCACTTTTCTTTGAAAGACTGATTTTGTGGAAACAGTTTTTTTAATTATTAAAACAAAAGAAGGGAAAAAGCGCAAACCCAAGAAGAATCACACAGTTCGTTGTTATGAGTTTATGTAATAATTTACTCCTGCTAATTTCAAACAACCCCCCCCCCCAAAAAAAAGAGCTTATCGTAACAATATAATCATCAAAGGAATCGGGTTTTAGGGTAATTCCTAAATACTCCTTATTTTTGCTTTTGTATTTCAATTATATGCTTTTTAATTATTACACGTCTGATTTGGGCAAAAATTTCTAATATTGTAATATGAAAATATTTTATGCAAAAAACGTTTTATAGTTAGATGTATATTTAAACTATTTGTTTGTATTAAATTTATTAATTTAATCATATGATAAGTAGTCATACTGATAAGTATTCATAAGTAATCATAGGATAAGTATGATTAATTTAATCATATGACTTATCTACATATGATAAGTAGAAAATGACGTGACAACTACAGAATATGTAAATAAATTCAGAATATGGCTCTAATTGTTATACCCTAACCCTACCCGGTCCAATGTAAAATTTCTCGTATTGTTCTATGAGGGTAGTTTTTCTTCATGCCTACCCTTAAGGGGAATACAGGAAATTTGACAATGGAGACTCTACCATAGACCCTACTTTAGAAGTTTCAAGCTCCTATCGGCAAAAATATGGAATTTTGCTGTTTTTGCCAGAGGACAGATCACGGATAAGAGTTTATTTAGTTCTTTGTTATTTTATTTTTTCCAGGGGTAATCATATCGGAAATTAGTATAGTATAGTTGAAAGATCAAATAATTATGTGTTGTGTAAAATGATCCTCCACATTCCATCGGGAAAGGCTTGTAATTTATATATTATAAATTATCCCTTTGTTTACGCATAGTATTTGTTATTGGGAAGTATACAGACATTTTTTTTTTGGGGGGGGGAGAGTTGTGCTTGGAGTGAATTTCTACAGGAGGAATATTCCTTGGGGAGGTAAATTTCTGAGGGGTGAATATTCCAGGGGAAATGTTACACTGGAAGGATTTGACAGAATTACTATACGAAATTCTTTTTAATTGTCTTATATTCTTTATGTCAAATTTTTCACGTGGAGGTGTTCCGAGGGAATTATCCAGGCGCTTTTTTCTGCTTGTTTTGATTTACGGGAAGTAATTTTCACAGATGGGGGCATTTCTGGAGTGGTCGGGAAACCGATTAGAGATTAAATTCTTATTCAGTTAAGGATAATTTTTGAGGCTGAATTGTCCACAAGTAATTTTACAGGGAGGAAGATCCTCAGCGAGGATTGATCTGTCTGGAGGGAATTTGACAGGGGGGGGGGCGTAAACCTTACGTTGATGAAATTTACACAGAGGAGTTTTCCGTGAGGGTAGGGGGGGTATATTTCATAGAGGGTGAGCCAGATTTACCGGTATTATTTGAAAAACGAATAGAAATTATTACATGTGTGAATGGTTGCCCCTTTCCTCAATACCTTGCTCTTTACGCTAAAGTTTCACTGTTTGTCCCAATTTCTTAAGAGCGTCTACTGAAAAACGGGGATCGTTTAATTAGAATATGAAGCTTTTTTAAAAGTGCTAACAACTTTAGCGTAAAGAGCAAGGTATTGAAGAGTCGGTACCCCTTCACATACGGAATAAATCTGCGAAAATCAATAAGCATACTTTGTTTTAATTTTTCATGTACGGTGAGCCAAATTCGAACCTGTAAGCCAATTAGTTGAAAAACGTTCAGAAATTAAATAAAAAAAAAAAAACTTTTCTTAACTGAAAGTTAGGAGCGACATAAAAACTTAAAACGAACAGAGATTATGCCTTAAATGATAAGGGCTCTCCTCTCCTCAATGCCTCACTCTTTACGCTACGGTTCTTATTGTTTTAAAAAGTGGAGTTGCGACAAAGAGTCAAACTTTAGCGTAAAGTGCGAGGTGTTGAGGAGGGGCAACCCCTTTCATATATGGAATCATTTCTGTTCGTTTTAAGATTTAATGTCGCTCCTTACTTTCAGTTAAGACAACTTTTTTTTATTTAGGACAGTAAATAATACAGTTTGTCTAGTCAAGGTAAGACAAACACAATTTTGATGCTTAAAACTCAAAGTTCCAACTATTTCTGCATTTGGAAAAAGAAGTTTTTTTTTCATTAAGCTTACGATGAGCAGAAATAAATTCAAATAATAGGTTAAGTATAAAACGAACATAAATCACTAATCAATAAATAAATAAAGCCTGAAACGAACAGAAATTATAATAACAATTACAATAGAGGTGGCAATCAAGACAAACTGAAAATGAATAGAAATTACCAAAAACAGGAGTAATTTAGTAGAGATCTAAGTACCATATTGCTTACACATATAGGAATTCCCATGCTATTTGCTTACACATATAGGAATCTCCATGCTATTTGCCTAGACTATGTTCCATCCTGTGCTATTTGGGATTCCGTAATATGTTATGAAGGACAGGTTTCCAAGGCAAATTACCAGACCGGTTAATTGGCAAGGTATAATGTGGTCAAACATGTTTTGAGAGTATGGTCGAAATTATATAACTCAATCAGACTGGTTTTTGAGTCAACATCCGTTTTTTAGGAGCTATTCAGAGAGCGGAGGTTACTCAATATATGATAACTTGATTGGTGATTGGGATTTGAATAAAAGGAATGGTTTTCATTGCAATTCATATTAGTAAGAGAATTGAATTCAAAGAGAATAGTTTATTTGAGAGGATATTAGTAGAGAAAAATGAGTGGTGCATTTACATTATTGGAGATTAATGATGGAGCCGACAGCAGCAGCAACGATATACGAGTACCCAATGTGGCTGTGGAAATAGCCGGAGGTTGTAGACTATGCCTTGAATGGGACAATATGTATGCTAGATACGTGATATCATTAAGGAAATTTAAGCAGGAGGAGCAACTATGTTTTGCTGGAAAAGTGAATATTCTCCATATAAATAAACTTCGGTCAGCATTAGATGTCCTATCGAAATATATTGATGAGAACAAAATGCATCAGTGAATATTATTATTGTAATTATGTTCAATAAAATTGTTTCTAAATCAAAGGTATTTTTTTTCTTTCTATAGTAGACTAGCGTATATTTTTTAGAGTAGAAAAATTCTGGTTAGTCTGAAGTTGGTTGTGAGAGAGTTAGGACTCTAGAAAATGGATAGATTTGAGAAAGAGCGAATCATGAGGAATCTAGTGCTTATGGAAAAACGTTTGATTCTACATGACGATTTTCTAGAACAGTCTATTCAAAGAAAGATATTTTCTCAGGGTCGATATAATGATATAAAGATATTTTCTCAGGGTCGATCTCAGGGTCTCTTGTCGATATAATGAAAACTGATTCTCCATCATTAGATTATTGTATGAAGCTTCTATGTCGTGGTCCAAATGCATTTACACAATTTATTGATATATTGATCACGACACGGCAAAATGATATTGTGGATATGCTTTTAAACATTAGTTTAGAAATTTAGGACTTTTTTCATGAGAAAGATAGCATTCAAGAATGGTTTACTCCTCTCTCTATCTCAGACAATTTTTCGTTGTTGCTAGCTCAGTTTCATTGTGGCAGTGAGAGTGTCAACACATGAAAAAATGTTCCATACATGTCCCCTATGTAAGTACACACTGGGCAGCTGGTCTTCATGTGAGAATTGCACAATGATTGATGAGTATGATGAAAAGTGTAGATTATTCAACCCGTGTAAATTGCATAGAGGATATGCTGTACAAATTAAAGGTTGTAATTCCTGTCTTGAAGAGGTGTGTGACTCTCATCCTAGAGGACACCTATGCTCCAATTGTCATTATGATAAATGTAATCAGTGGGAGAATACATATCCAGGTATGATTGGAAAGAATCCAAACCGTGATTTTAGTTTTTTGCTACGAGATTGGTATCGTCGCGGTTTTAGATTATTCTGGGAGGAGGATCCGGGTCCGCGATTCAACTGTTGGAACAACAAAAGAATATGGTTTCTACGTCATCGTTGTAAAGACAATGGGTGTTATGATTATAAGCCCACTGATTTTTATTTGGCTGTGACGGAATGTGATTCGACACTTGAGGACACTGTTTGTGACATTGCTTCAAATAAGCAAATTGAAACGTGTGAATTCTATAGAATGAATGAGAATAGTATCATTGACTATACAAAGAGATATGACAAGAGTGAAGTTACACTCTACTGTAGAACTCTACTGTACACTCTACTGTAGACCCTGACATTGCAGTACATCAGGATCAGTACACTGTGAATTCAGATAATCTACCTGCAGTAGTTGTTGTCGACAAATACCTAGTAGAAGATGAAATCTAAAGAGTAGAAAAGTCGTTTTATCATGTATATAATTTTTATTAATAAACAATTTCACACACATTTTTAGAACATTTTATTCGTAGGGCACTAAAATCAATATTAAATACGCTTGTAAGTATATTTTCCACTAGAAAGTCGTTCAATCGAGGTAAGTCAACGTAGATGTCGAGAAACTGTTTGTAGGTGTAGCCACGACATCTGAACATGAAAAAGAGTAGTGCATGAAAGCCACATGTCTTAGTCGTTAAATCCTGTACTCTTCGTTGATTTTGAATAATGGTTTTCCCACTGCTTTCAATAAAGTTGCTGATGTATGCAGTGCAGAATTTATACGATAGGCCAAGAGGATCAAAAAATTCAATATTCTTCGCTGTTTGAAAGATGCATAGCCAATGGCCGGTCTTCAAAGTCGATGGACTGCTATTAACAATGATTAGGGTATTTTTAACACTTGGAATTTTTCAATGAAGTCTGAAGGTATGCAATAGGACTTGTACTGGGACATGTATGGATCCATACTAAATACGTTGATTATTTGGTTTGTGTTCATGGTGCTAGGTCTAGTAGAACACTGCCGTCGGGTGTGATTTCCCAATAGGTTTCAAATTGGCTCAGTGATATTAGCGTGATACTCTCAGTCAAAGCATCGACAAATGTACACTCTAAACGTACATTCCCTGTTCGTACTATGCTCATATCCTGAGTCCCTGACAAGTCCAAAACAATTACCCCATGATTTTTTGAAAACATTGAATCGGTTATTCCATTTTCAAATAGTTGAGAGTCATGATCTAGGGATTGTATGGTCAACTCGTACAGAGTTCTATAGGATTTTTCGTCAAATGATAGAGTGTACAGTGGAATACCATTCACTTTGCACACAAGGCTAGATAGACCGAAAAAATTAAAATCAATGGGGGGATTCAGTCCAGGATCCAACGGCACTGCCACTCTTTACAAAGGCCAAAGCCAATTTTGATGGGATTTCTCCATTGATAAATGATGAATCGCTATAGCTACGAGAGCCGGTGGCAATGTGACGTTGATTGGTGATCGTATGAGGGACAAGAAGTTTAATGTTGTTACCATTGGCTCTTAGCTTTTCCACTGCCAATGCAACAGAGCTCCTAACCTGTTGTTTTCGGACGTGGAGAATTGCCGATGTGATAATGACATTTGCATCGGGTGCTGCAGGAAGTGTTTTTCTCAAAATGAAATTCGATGGGGCCAGCTGTAACTTTATGTCAATCTTGACATTGGGGGGTAACCATTGGGATATATTGAATATCTCATGATTTAATTTTCCAACCAGATGATACTCTTGGGTCACTGCCGTAGTCAACTTCATAAATTGTATGTAGCTTGCATAGTTTGATAAATTATTGCTAGTTCTCACCAATGTTCCATTAATAAATACATTAATTTGTTTGAATAGATTGTGTAGAATACAGTTTTCGTAGGAGAGACCGTCGGCAGCATTTGGAGTTGTATTATCTGACTTTTTCTTCACCGCAACATTTAAATCAATAAATGTTGATGACAAATCAATGAAATAGTCTTCATTGAAAAATATTTGAAAGTGTATATTTTCCGAGAGGGGTTGTTGGGGATGAAATTGTTCATAATAGCCATACTTGACACTAATATCAACATTTTCAGCATTGAATAGATTCATTGAGGAACTGATTGATGGATATGATTCCTTGTGGAGGAGATAAGTCATCTTAAGAGAACAAATCATTCTTTGATCTAACAATCTTTTTCTTCTTCTTCTTCTGCTTATTGGTCTTCCTTGTTTTATTCCTCAAAGTCCTTATTGATGTCCTTCGCTTCCCACCTGGGTGGAGACCGATGAGTAAATGACGCGCACGCATCCTTTTCAATCCCTCCCCATTTTGTCGAGATTTTAATTGCTCACCAACGGCTCTTGCTGAAGATCTAATATTTTCCTTAACACTCTCCTTGAAATTCTTGCCTGACCCCCAGTCCTGTAGTGTTGAGGCAGCAAAATTTGATGCAGCAGGAACAAGATATTTTCTGGCAAGGGGTAGTGCAGAACGAAATAGCCTAGCAAACCAGCTACCAAGACCATAGCCAGACATCGTAGTACGACCCTTGTAGTAGTCCAATCCATTGCCTATTTGATGTGGACTCAAAGCATCAACATAACAATCGATATAGGGAGAGACAAATGGAATTCTTCTATTGTTCATTTTAGGTGATTGTGCTGTCACCAACAATGGGTCGAAAATGACATGTAATCACTGCTAAGCCTTTTGTTATTGCTAGAGGGTCACCCAATTCACTTCTTTGTGTTAACTGACAGATTTCCAAATACGAAGTGTTTACAGGAACATACTGAAGATGCTTTATATTATAGTGATGAACAAGTTCATGAGTTGTTTTTCGTTCAAGAACACGTAGGAGGGGGACATTTGAATTACCGACTCTCGATGTTTCCACAAAGGATGCGTAGAGAAATATGTAAGAGTCCGAGGCGAAACCAGGTTGATAATCAGCAAAAATAATTTGATTCATCCCGTAAACGGTGACAGCATTTTTCCCATTGATCATATTCTGTTTAAAGCCAAGAACGTCTCTCAGATTATCATTGAGAATAATTATTTCAGTGTCAACAGGTGAGGTAATGTAAATCCTATCGTGTTCCAATGAAAAATTAAAAAGGAATTTACCATTCCTACGATATGAGATTTTTCTATTGATTGTACGACACAAATCTGTCATATTATCGTATTCAATATATTTCAATTTAGCATGTAAATATTCGCTAGATTTAAGTGCTTCAACCCATTCATAGTCGACAAAGAGTGTCCAATCGAATGGTATAACTTTTATATCATACACACGATCCTTCTCAGGATGTGTTAGGTATTTTTCAGAATACAGTCGACAAGAGCCACTTCATACGCACCTTCAAATTTGATGGCGGGGGAGAGTTTCGTCCAAAAATCACTTGTCGTATTCAAGTCGTTGTAGAGAGGATCGGACACATTGGACATAAAAGTTACATAGAAATCATTCGGCATTGTCAATATCTTCAACACCGATCCAAGAATCAAAATCAGAGTTGTATCCTAGCCACCGAACAAGTAACTGTTTCCTACCCCTGCGAGTACGAGTCTTTAATATCTTTTCAATTTGATAGATTTCACTATTATTTTTAACTTTTTGTAGTTCATGGTCATAAAAGCCACCGAGAATCTCTTCATCTTTGGTATCGCGCAAACGATAAGTTATGGGTTTAGTGTCTAGGATTTTTGCCACTTTAAAAAGTTCTGTGGACCACAAGTAATTCCCCTTTACAAAATCATTAGTTGTTCTATGAATTCGAACAGTATCACCAACATTGAATTTATTTTTGTTCTTGACAATCGTTTCATTGGAATATTGTTTAAGAAAAGTGTCAATTGTATCATGATCAGAATGATGAACTTCCGTTGGGGTTGAATTGGACAATCATCGATGAGGTAGTTGATTATAAATCAACATGATTTTATCTAAATCATGAATAAAAGCCGGTGTATTTTTAATGTACAATATCTTGAAATTAAAAGTCGAATAGTTCTTATCAATCGTTCGGCCAATGCAGCCTTTATAGGACTATGACTATGATAGAGCAGTGTACTATATTTCACTAGTACTTTTGCAACATGGGGATTAACAAATTCATTACCGCGATCCGTTTGAATTTTTTTATTTGAATCCCGTTCGAGAATACTTTCAATGGCCTGAGCAACTTCAACGCCTCTCTTTGTTCGCAATGGAATTGCATATGCATAGCGACTAAAAACACTGATTGCAAGTAGAATGTACTTGTACGGTGTATTGTGACGTCTTTGAATCTCATCTAGAGTTAGGAGATCTGCTTGCATTATATGCAATGAGAAAAAGGCTTTAGTTTTTCAATATTGATTAGCACGAAGTCTATGATTTCTATGCAGAATGTAACTTGATTCATTTTGTAGATAGTCTTGTACACTTTTAGCGTGAACACCAGTGGCTTTGGAAAGAGTGGTGGGGGAACTTAAACTCCCCACTTCACCAATATTTTCATAAACATGTTTCAGAACTTCAACCATTTTGAACATAAACACGTTGTGTAACGTCCGCTACCCTTTTGTATACTGGCAGTTGGTGGTGGTGGTGGTGGTGACGTTGACTTGATACGTCTTCGCTTCTGTCTAGCTATCAGTGGTGTGCTAGTATTTTCCAAAATTGATTTAAAATCTTCTTTTTCTTCTTCATGTTCATGTTTTAATGGTGTTGTTGATGATGATGATGGTACATGTTCATTTAATTTTTTTAGAATTTGTCTATTGCTAATAAGACTTTTGGGGAAGTTTAATGCATTTAGAAAGTTGTATAGATGAGCGTCAAATGATAATAGTCCTTTACGATTTGTAACCATATCATAGATTAAATCAAGTACATTATAGCTCTTGCCCTGAATTATAATCCCTTTCCCATTGCTCTCAACTTGAATATGACCTTGACCACTTTCCATGAGATAGGTTAGGAGTCGTTTACTTTGTTCACGATATGAGTAGGGCATTAGATTTCCAATTTTCAATACAATTGAATCCAATTCCTCCTTCTTTAATTGTGTTCCAGCAGACTCTTGAGGAGATGATTCTTTTTTGTGATCAATACCAGCAGTGGCCTTCGACCGATAGGGCTTATGTTTGTTCACTCGGCGAAGTGCATCTTGAAGTAAAAGCAGTTTTTTATCATCCTCAATATTCTCGTTGTCAAGGAATTTACTCAGATTGTTCTCAAAATGTTCCACGGGTGAGAGAGTGAGTTCTATTGGAGTCAATTTATAGGGTTTTGCCATTCTCACTAGAGAAAACTGTTAACAAGTCCTGCAATAATTGGCAGTAAAAGTGTGAAAAAGCTACCGCCCGCCTGAAGAAGTCGTTTCTTTTTAAAATTCTTTCCTTTTTTTAGAGGCCAATGTACGTACAATGGAACGATGTTGCTTTGCCTGTTGCTTAACTACTTCTTGCAGTTGAACATTACCCTAGGTCAAATTTAAACAAAGTTCAGATATTAGATTAACGAAATCATTGTCAATACCAAGTTTGAGTATGACTTTCCTAAGCGAGGGTTTTGAAGTGCTTAGAACTGAAAACAGATGTCTATTTTCATGTAGTTTCTTCAGTGTCATGATAGCAACTAATAGGTATTTTAGTGTTCACGGGGAGATATACTGTAATTTCATTGTCGAAAATATTTGTGACTACACGTAGATCCTCGGGTGTATTTTGATTAAGATCTAATAGGATATAGCCGTAGGGTTTATTAGTTGCCTGACTGTATGCTGAGAGCAGAAGTTTAGGGGCGCCTGGCTAGATTTGTTTATTGAGGGTTATTAGCCAGCTAGAATCACGAACAACTCTGTAGATGATATAGTAGGTGCAGTTCAATGCAAGTTTTTGCATACATTTGCTCTGATGAAAGAGATTGTGTAGAACCAGAGTAACGGAAATCTGTTCATGATGAGAGCGAACAATGAACAGTTGTAGCATTTCCTGGGATCATTGTTCAATAGATTCAGCCAGATCGTCAATGATCAGCCAAGAGTTTGGTTCAATAATGCTGAAAACATCAAGTCCCTGTATGAATTGTATCTACACCAATCCCGTCGTGGAAATTGCTTTTATTTTATCGTATGACTCCTGCCAAATACTGTAACAATAGTAGATTTTTTTCGGCTTTTCCACAAACATTTTATAGCAATTTTTAATTATTTTAGTTAAGAGTGTTGTTTTGCCTGACATTGAGGGCCCACACAGAAACGATCTGAATGGTGTTTTAAATTGATACATGTTCCCTTCAACATTTCACCTAGACAGCTAACTGTAGACTATAGCTGTCTAATGACTAAATAATTTCCCTACTACTACTACTACTACTACTACTACTCCGTTCAAGAATAACAATAATAATAATAATAATAAGTAGAAGAAGACGAATAAAGAATCATATTTTCTTTTATTATATGCATAAAAAAGTAACAATACTTAAAAAATACTACATTGAAAAAAAGCACATTAAACATGAAAAAATACACTTTTTTTAAAATTTATTTATAATAAAAAATACAACATTTACATAGGCACAGAGAAAAAACACTTAAATAAATACACTTTTTTTGTTTATTTATTTATAGAAAAAATACAACATTTATTAGAATAAAGAACTTAAAATAATATCACTTTTTAATTTCAATGAAACATGTATATTTACAAAAAAAAATCTGCTCTAAGTAAAAAAAAAGATAACTTTGGTAGTGGCTGGCGGTGCGCCCCCCGCTGGCAGCCGCCCCCCCCCCCCCGGGCCACAAGACCCCCCCCCCCCCCCCCAAAGGCCGCGAGCCCCCCCCCCCCAAGGTTTTGGGGAAAATTTATTGGACTTTATTCAAACCGAGACTTTCCCTATGGATAACACATTCGGCCCGGTCTGAAGTTAAATACTGCCCAAGGGGGAGGGTAGTCACACCGTCTTGACAAACATAGACCTTGTCGGAAATGGTACTCATGGCAATTTTTTCTACATTTATAGTAAAGTTCCTGTAGTTGAGGGAACGAATTGCCAGCAATTTGGCTCGTGGAATTGTATTTTGAAAAATACATTTCCTATAGATGTCCATGTCGAAATTCTTATCCACATAGCGTGTGGGTACTCCTTTGCAACGTTTCTTGATTTCTTCGTCGTGTGTCTGTATAAAGTACACCTTCGGACTTACAAACATACCACGGGAAATCATGTCGCTTCCCGTTTCTGATTTAAAAAATAAAAGCTGATTTGGCGCCCGACGTTTCACTAGCTCTGGGTAAAGCCCACTCCAATTGGTGTAGTCCATCCGTGAACTGATAATTTCACCGTGCGCCAAATCATCAATTATATTTGGGGTTTTTACTTTTAACAGTAGAGAATCTGTATCCCCGCAGCAGACCTCTACTTGCCCCTTTTCCGGCCACTGTACCCTAGCCACATTGTAGTAGAATTCCAACATGAGCTTTTTAGAGACCTCCAAGATAGCACTGCCTGCAGCAATATTTTTATTCAGGACAATGCTTCTTTTTTTCTATTCAATAGTACCATGTCCGGGCCAATGATCGTGAAGGAAGTGTAATTTGGATCGGCAATAATTCGAGCACATTGTTTGGGATCGGTCACGACGTCACAACGATTCCTATTTCGAACACTCTCACACATTTTACCGAAAGCCGAATTCAAAATGAGCATATAAATTTCTTTTTCGGCTTTCGTTTGTGCTTCAGAACGTTTCTTGACAAAAGTGTCAACAAACGTTTTCAGATAGGGTTTTTGACTAAACTGGAGCGCTCTATGAACCTTTGTGACGTTGAAACCGTTGTTGCACATCCATTTTAAAGCCACATGATGTACAACAATATTTTTTTTCGGCAGAAGGTCAGCAATAAGTTTTTGTTTTGAAGGTGACCAATGCAATCCGTAAACCTCGACTAAACGCCTATTGCAGGGGCTCAAAGAGTCCCTAGTCACAGGTCTATTGATGCACGGGAAAACAAAATCCTTTACTGAATCGTGAAGCTCAACTGGTATCTCCCCATCAATTTCAAAAAAACCATCCAACCGGTCCATTCTCCTCAACACTGTCAATGTTGGGGAAATGGGGAGCTTGAGGGTCATTGAGCCATTTATAGTCACCACAAGGTAGCGCATAATGGGACATGGCCGAGGGGTAGAGAGAATTCATATCAAGGAAAACTGCATCCGATTTTGTCCCCGTCTTCTCTCCAGTTGGATCAGTTTCCAAGATACGATCCCCGTGAAAAACATATCCACCCCTCATTGACCTTTCGATGAACAGGTGCTGATCAATGTCAGTGATTAGCCCAATTTTTTCCCCGCTAATTCTTAGGATGAGGTCCATCACCAGATGAGGAGATGAAAAATAATACCCCAAATCAAGATTAAATTCCTCATAGATTTTGTCCGTATTTTTACACATAATGTCTAACAAAGTTAACACATCACTCGACAAATATAGCTTGCAGTAGTCAAACCCATTTTTACACCCTCCCTCTTCCCAAACTTTTTTAGCAAAACTGTATTCATCGGGGGTGCACCTACGGTCGTGTAGACTGTCGTAAAACGATTCAATCGAGGGAATAGTTTCCCCGGCGAATCTCGACATGGAACAATAATAATCATAAGGATATATGTCCTTGACCGTCAACAAATCATATAAATCATTTGGAAATTGTTGCTTGAGAAGGGGGAAAGCGTTGCAGCCGTCATCGTTTTTCTGCACTTAAATTAATTCGCTCAATGATTTGGGGAAAAAACTGTAGGAATCTAAAAAGCGAATTTTATTCGTGTACTCAACGGCGTCTCCAACAAATCTCCACATAAATTCCAAAACAAGCAACTTTTCCGATGATTTAGGAATGATTTTGTAGGAAATGCTGTCTATCACCCATGCATCATCCACTGTTCCATTTCTCTGAAGATGTGCCATTGCTGGTAGCACATACTTCAGATCGTAGTTAGAGTTATTTATAAAAACCGGAAGAAAGAGTTGCTGTTTAATTTTTAAATTACATGAATTGTGAGCCCACCCCCGAAAGTTACTTTTTCCCGTTGAATTGGGATCAATAAGATGATTATGATCCTGGACCGCGTCTTTTGGGGCAACAACACCTCTACAAACCCGACAAATTGTCCCCTTTTCTAGTGCCAGTTGCTCTTTATCTGATAATGTCATTGGGTAGTTGGTGTGACGCAATCGTGAAATTGCGCTGTTTGCTGTTTTTATTAAAGACACCAATAACTTTTCCATGCTACCCTCCTCATCCATAGCCAAAAAAAACTCTTCCAACTGCATTTTATTATTGGAATCGCGACGGGCATGCGCATAGGAACACGCAACTAGTTTGTGTTTCTTGACTATATTTGACCTTGATGGGTCTGATACCTCCACCAGTCTTGATTCACAGTCAAAACATACTTTATCAACTTGTAGCAGGGAATTTTGGAAATTTTTAAATTGTAAAGTATCTTTGCCATCTGCCGGCATTTCTATTCGTTGATTGCCATGAATTTTGCAATACCTCATGTGATCCGAGAATGTTCTTTCAATTTTAAACGAGGAAAGGCACATGGGGCAATAGTGACGTTCCCCATATTTTTTGCCTTGGGATAAGAGTCGACTTATTGCTGTAACGGGGAAAAAATGACCATAGGAATTTACATCTTTGGGGGGCTCGTAAATAACCCAAACCCAATTTTTAACATTATCTACCATCGGTGTCCTAATTGAATACAAAATCCCTGTTTTATTTGGTTTCTTTCCCCCATTTACAAATTCCATGTCATACTGGAGAACAACCACCCCCAACCCAAGATTTTAATTTGCTTTTTCGAATATGGCTATTTCTTTCAAGGACACCGGATACTTCCCTCTAAACAGTCAAAATTTACTTTAGGGAAATTTTCTCCACCGTTACGAGCAAGGCTGTCGAGATTTTTCATTGATGAATCTATTCTTAATGTTTTATGGGCTGCTGATAAAAATGCATATTTAAAGCATTGCAGCCCCGTGTCAAAATAGAAACCCTGAACCCCTTTGGTAGCCGACAAATCTGGGTGGCATTTTATTTTTAGATTACCCGCCCCCCTTAAAATAAATTTTTTTTAAATCTACTGAGATTCAGATCCATGTGTTCAATGTATAAAATTGTGGACCCACTTCCCCTCTCGTTAAACGTGTCCAAAGTCAAATTAATTTATTTACCCAGTTGAAAAAGTTACCCTCAAATTCATTTAGACCAGGGTAAAAAGTTTGGTTGCCAGTTGAAAAATGAAAATAAAAAATGTTCCCAGATGTCTCCTTTTGTAAATAAACTTTTTGATTTACTTATGCTTTAACCCCCCCCCCCCTTGACTTCCCATTTCTCAATCTGAATCTCAATGAGTGCTCGAATTCGGTCGATGTAGCTATGGAGAACGTTTAAAGGGTCTGTTAAAATGACCCCACCGTCAATCACGTTTTCTTCGGGAGGGTTAAAATCTACCCTATGTGTTTGTAAGTGACCTAGAGCAGACTCTAACAAATAAAATTCACGTAGTTCCGGGGACATGCTACTATTTTCATGTCTTGCACCTATTTGTACAGGATCCAATTCACTAATTATAAAACTATCGTCAAAAATGTCCCGGGAAAAATTAGGTCCAATAATTTGCATTGTTGTTGCTGTATCATTAAGCGGAATGGTGGGGGGGGTGACATTGAATTGTCAATAACACCATCCCCAGTCTGTTCAATTACATTGGTTGGAGATGGCATGAGGTCCCCTAGGCCTGCTAGTACATATTCCAAGGTGTTTGGGGACAATTGATCGAGCCAGCCTGTATTGTCCTGTAGTGGGATTTCTTTATGAGGACCCGGTTCAGATGCACTTGTAACACCCCCTAAATGCTCACGCATAAATCTATCCGTCTACTCCGGATCCTCAATCATGTCAATATCACAAGTTAAATCGTCTAGGCTAGCCATTTCCCCAAAAACATCATTAAGAAAACCTCTATGCCACTCCATATTGTCTAAAACTAATGAAGGTTCGTCTCTGAACTCCATTGGTGGTGATAGAATTGGTCCAGTAAATGCTGATGTTTCATGACCCATTGGCGCTGCTATATCATTAATCTGTAGAAAAAAGATTTTATTTTCTATGTAAAATAAGCATTATTTCATAAAGTTGAAAAATCATGTTCATTTCTAGTTGTATGTTTACCTGAATATTTAACACATACCATTTTTTTTCCATACCACCCATAAAAACTCAATTCCTCCTAGAATTATTTAAACTAAATACTTTTTGCTTATAGCATGATTAACATAACTTCATTTGCATAACTTCCGACCCATGCACAATGGGCGTGTGGAGTTTATGTTATCCCCACATACATAGTTGATGGAACTTTTAATTATTTCGAATGAAATATTCTTCTTGGTTGAAATATTCTTACAGGTTGAAATTACGTTTCTGACCCCTATATATATTCCATTAGCCTATAAGTAATTATGACTCCGAAACCAGATAGAAACGCGTTGTGGAAACAAATTATGCGACGTCAGAATTTCTACCTTAATAATTCTTAATTTTCTCATAACTTTTGATGGATTAAGTTAAACGAAATAATTTAAAGATATTCAAAATCAGCACTAAAATATAATTCAGTTGATATGTATATTGAAAAATTACAGCACCCGGATCAAACATAAGAAATAATGATATGGAAATAAATATACGCCATTCAATCATTACGTCGTTATTGAATTTGCACTATTCATTATACTATCTCAATGAATTATCGCGTAGACGCGGCGCATGCACCACTCACACACACACACACACACACACGTACACACACACGCACACACACACTTTTACAGTGTTGAAAAATGGCGAAAAGGCTAATTCATTAACCTATAGAAAAAAGGTTTTATTTTCTATGTGAAATAACGATTATTTTATAAAGTTAAAAAAAAAACATGTTCATTTTTTCACCCCGTCCTCAAAACTCAATTCCTCCTAGAATTATTTAAACTAAATACTTGCCTCCACCCCCTCCCACAGAAAGTTCAGAAAGACGCAAAAGAGTGCTTTCTTTGCTAATAAAAAAATGCATTATATTCAGCTATCTCTGAGGGGAGCAGAGAAATTTAAAACAATGGTTGGGGCGGGGGATTAACGTTTTAATATCTCTGACATACACTTTTACGGTGTTGAAAAATGGCGAAAAGGCTAATTCATTAACCTATAGAAAAAAGGTTTTATTTTCTATGTGAAATAACCATTATTTTATAAAGTTAAAAAAAAACATGTTCATTTTTTCACCCCATCCTCAAAACTCAATTCCTCCTAGAATTATTTAAACTAAATACTTGCCTCTACCCCCCCCCCCTCCCACAGAAAGTTCAGAAAGACGCAAAAGAGTGCTTTCTTTGCCAATAAAAAAATGCATTATATACAGCTATCTCTGAGGGGAGCAGAGAAATTTAAAACAATGGTTGGGGGCGGGGGATTAACATTTTAATATCTCTGACATACACTTTTACGGTGTTGAAAAATGGCGAAAAGAAAATATTTAAAAAAAAACAAAAAAAAAGTTGGATAGAAATAGGTAGAAGCTAGAGGTGAAAATACTCACATTTCCAAATTCAGACTGTTGTTGAGTGCCGTCCGTTTCTTGCATAGATGTGATGGCGATGTCACTGGCTTGTACAGATGAGCCAGTGGGGCTCCCCATCATGTGAGCAACCATCCATTCTCTTTTCAGCTTTCTACCTGGCTGCATAGGGGTTGGCACTGGTGGGTCTTGGGCAGGCAGCGCCGGTCTGGAATGGATGTGAGTGGCCCCAATGGACGGCCTATCTCCACTTGTTGTATTGGACTAACGCCGTTAGTCTTAGCTCTTTTTTCCGGGGGAGAGTAATTGTAGGAATTCTCTTCCTTAAAGAGAAGACAAAATTTAGCATGGAAAAAACGATCCCCTTTTTTACAGAAGAAAAAAATAGTCTGCACAAAGAATCCCCCTCTAACCACACGGAATCAGGGAACAGAGTCTCTCTCAAACCCCGTAAAGCTCTTTTAAAAGATACACAAATTACTTATTCAACACAAAAATTTCGTTTTAATGGGTACCAAGTAAAGAAAAACCGTGTTAGAATTGATACATTGCCCCCCCCCCCCACCTTCCCTGCTATATATTTTTATAAAAGCCTCTTAATCATCTGTGAAATCCATTTGCTTTCATCAAATACAATTGAAAATGGAATATCTCGTCTAATTTGGCCAAAAAACAAACTCTTTTGTCAACGAGTCTTGAATCGCACATTTCCATCTTTTTGTTTTCTTAATCCCGATAAGATGCATGCCAATGTTGTTTTGAAATCATCCCCTCTTGGTAACAGGATTATAAATAGAGATGGTTTTATTTAGCTCGGAAAAAGACAGCATATTTGCTTTTTATCTGGAAATACATTAAGAAATTCAGTAAACTATACTCACGTTGAAAATAGAAATATCCATTGTTTCAAAGTTAATAATATTCAGTGTACTATACGATATGTTAAATCATAATGGAAATTAAATTGTAGTGCATGAACATTTTATACGGAATTTCAAGGACGAAAAAAAAACGGATGTTGACTCGAAAAACACTGGGTGAGTTACATAATTTCGTGCATGCTCCCAAAACATGTTTGACTACTTTATATCATACCAGTTTTTTAAGAAAAAAATTGTGCACGTGAACTCACGACGTACATTCTTATGAAATTCTTACTAAAAACAGAAAAAACCTGTCTGCTTAAATTATATAATTATGAACATACTCTCAAAGCATGTTTGACCACATTATACACTGCCAAATAACCAGTCTGGTAATCTGCCTTGGAAAGGTGCCATGGAACGTAATCTCCCCAAATAGCACCGGAAGGAACGTAAAGGTCTAGAATAGCACAGGAAGGAACGTAAAGGTCCAGAATAGCACAGGAAGGAACATAAAAGTCTAGAATCCAGACGTGGCACCCTACTTAATTTCTCTGTTAATTTCCAGACCTTTTTTTTCTTTAACTTAACCAATAACATCTTGAAATTATCAATTAATAGCGCTTCAGACCGACCAAGTAAAACAGTAGGGCCGTTTTTTCACTCATCAATGTCCTAAGACCATACATCTTTTGTCAGAAAACACTTAAAAGTGAAATCTTTGAACTAAGATCTTACATCTTATGTCGTTTTTATGCAAATATCTTTCATCATTCTGCTCTGATCAGCGGTCTAAGAACAATGATTAGTAGATGATCAGAGTTCTCTCATCATTGTTCTATACGGCAGAAAAATGACGTCCTTCGCACTTTTTGCTAATATCAGTGAGCTGTAATATCTTAGAACAAAGATGAGTTAAAAACGATGATCTTTGCAGAAAGATGCAAGGTCTTAGATGTAAGATCTTAGTGCTAAAAAACGGGCCAAATGTCATCAGCAGGTGACATATAACTAATTTTAACTGCTAAACAGATAAGTGTCTTGTCATTTCGTTATTTTGATGAATATTACAGTTGTAGACTGCAATATTTAGAGTCTGTAGGACTGTAAAGACTATAGGACAGTAGCGTCTATCAAAGGTAAACAGGTAGAAAGAATTAAATTCACGCCAGAATTTTTTAATTCAACTGAAATTGCTGATTTGACGCCCTATGACTTGAAACTAAAGAATAAAATGAAAATTATGCTAATGCGTCATTTAGATATTTCAGAGGGCATAGACATTAGAAAATTCCTGGTTTTTACTGAATTATGCAACAGCACAATTAAATCTACAACCTGGACCATCATGTAAAATTAGACCAAAAAGACAGCTAAGGCAGAGGGCATTGGCAAATTGTCTGAAGTAATGAAAATCCAAAATGAAGAAGAAAGAAAGATTGAATTTGAAGATAAGCGACAGCGAGAATGAAAACTTAGTAAAGTTGTAAATGATACTTATCATTACTGGGTTTGAGGTTTTGACATGGATATGGTCATCAATGCTTACCATGCCTTTGTTAAGAAATAAGGTTTTGGCTATAGTAAAAGGCAAAAGTTAAAGGTCCAATAACAAAATAACGTAAGTTCTAATTTAAGGTAATTTAAAACGTTTAAGGGGCTGATTATTGAAAATGAAGCACAGATAAATTTGATTAGAAAACTAGCGAAAGTGAGAATCGCAACACTTAAAGAAAAAGGCATGGAACAAACGACAGTAAGAATCACATTGAATTGCAAACGAAATTTTGAACAGTGATCTGTGGTTTGAATTTGGGGAAGACGTATTTTTCAGCCAGGAAGTACAATGGGGGGTTGATGGATGGCCATCCTGTGTTTTCGCACACCCTTCCTTCTTGTTTTCCCCAGATTTCTCCAGGTACCCCTGGAAAGTTGGGTTGACTCTGGCTACCCCACTGACACCCGTCATAAACCAAAGAACCGGCCTCACCAGGAATTGAACCCTTGCCCCTCGGACAAATAATTTTCAACCTAGAGTGCCAACCACATTTAATAATTAAGTTAATAATTTTATTATGAAATTATTATATTAGTTAAATTACTTTAAATTATCACTCCCTTGTGATATTGCATATTGATATTAACTAATAAAAACCAGAAGTACCGTTCAAATTGCTTCCGTTACTCTCACTTTTTTACTCGCATTTTTATCGGTGACAAATTTATGCCATTGGGTGGAGGTAAAAACATGGATTTTTAGACAATCCTTGTAGTTATGTATGCAAAATTTTGTTTCTGGAGAGGGGGCTTATTAAGACTGATGAAGAATCAAAAGAGGTAAGCATACTTGGATTATGAATCTAAGGATGCTGTTGTGGGGTTTGTTCATTCCATGGGGTACTGTCGCCTGATTTTGTTTGGGGGGGGGGGGGAAATCAATAATAATAAATCATTTTTTTGGACAAGCCAAATAATAAATGGCCAGAAATTGTGGAATGTTTAGGATTTCTGGTTGTACGGGCTCTAGGCTTATGTAATAAAACTGAATTATTTCTACTTTTTTTCTAGAAACGGGAACTGAAAAGGAAGTAGAAAAAGTTAATAGGGAAGATCACGCTTCTGGTTTGTAAAATTAATGAGTACCTGCAGTTACTGAAATAGAAATCTTCAACTACTTACACGTTTATTAAAACATAGGAGTAGAGTCCTATGCTCCATTTCTACGACCTCTCTAGGAATCACTGTGCTATTCTATGGAAGCTCTACACCTTTTCGAAGAGAGTGAGTAGCCCCATGCGTATAGGTAATACTTCTATGGATATACTACACCTTTTCAAAGATAGTGAGTAGCTTCCCGCACCTATGTTCCATTTCTACGAGACCTATACACCTTTCAAAGAGAGTAAGTAGCTGGGCAGCTGGTCATCATGTGAGAATTGTACAATGATTGATGAGTATGATGAAAAGTGCAGATTATGCAACCAGTGTAAATTACATAGAGGATATGCTGTACAAATTACAGGTTGTATCTCCTGTCTTGAAGTGGTGTGTGACTCTCATCCTAGAGGGCACCTATGCTCGAATTGCCACTATGATAAATGTAATCAGTGGGAGAATACATATCCTGGTATGATTGGAAAGAATCCTAAGCGTGATTTTAGTTTATTACTAAGAGATTGGTATCGTCGTGGCTTTAGATTGTTTTGGGAGGAGGAGCCAGGCCAGCGATTCAACTGTTGGAACAACAAAAGAATTTGGTTTCTACGTCATCGTTGTGAATACAATGGCTACTATGATTATAAACCCACTGATTTTTATTTGGCTGTGACGGAACGTGATTCGCCACTTGAGGACACAGTATGTGAAATTGCTTCAAATAAGCAAATTGAAACATGCAAATTCTATAAAATGAATGAGAATAGTATCATTGACTATACAAAGAGATATGATAAGAGTGAAGTTACACTCTACTGTAGAAAATGTGACCCTGACATTGCTGCACATCAGGATCAGTATACTGTGAATTCAGACAATCTACCTGCATTAGTTGTTCTCGACAAATACTTATACCTAGTAGAAGATAAAATCTAAAGAGTAGAAAAGTCGTTTTTATCACGTATATACATTATTTTGTTAATAAACAATTTCACATACATTTTAGAAAATTTTATTCGTAGGGCACTAAAATCAATATTAAGCACGCTTTTAAGTATATTTTCCACTAGGAAGTCATTCAATCGAGGAAAGTCAACGTGAATGTTGAGAAACTGCTTGTAGGTATAGCCATGACATCTGAACAGGAAAAAGAGTAGTGCAAAGAAGGCCGCATGTCTTAGTCGTTAAATCCTGTACTATTCGTTGATTTTGAATAATAGTTTTCCCATAGCTCTCAATAAAGTTGCTGTTGTGTGGAGTGTAGAATTTATATGATAGGCCAAGAGGATCAAAAAATTCAATATTCTTCGCTGTTTGAAAGATGCATAGCCAATGGCCTGTCTTCAAAGTCGATGGACTGCTATTAACTATGATTAGGTTATTGTTAACACTTGGAATTTTTTCAATGAATTCCGATGGTATGCAATAGGACTTGTACTGGGACATGTATGGATCCATATTAAATACGCTGATTATTTGGTTTGTGTTCATGGTGCTAGGTCTAGTAGAACACTGCCGTCGGGTGTGATTTCCCAATAGGTTTCAAATTGATTCAATGATATTAGCGTGATACTCTCAGTCAAAGCATCGGCAAATGTGCACTCTAAACGTACATTCCCTGTTCGTACTATGCGTACGAACAAGGTCCCTCATATCCTGAGTCCCCGACAAGTCCAAAACAATTACACCATGATTTTCCAAAACATTGAATCGGTTATTTCATTTTCAAATAGTTGGGAGTCATGATCTAGGGATTGCATGGTCAACTCATACAGAGTTCTATAGGATTTTTTGTCAAATGATAGAGTGTACAGTGGAATACCATTCACTTTGCACACAAGGCTAGATAGACCGAAAAAATTAAAATCATGGGGGGATGCAGTCAAGGATCCAACGGCACTCCCACTCTTCACAAAGGCCAAAGCGAGTTTTGATGGGATTTCTCCATTGATAAATGATGAATCGGTATAACTACGAGACCCGGTGGAAATGTCACGCTGATTGGTGATCGTATGGGGGACAAGAAGTTTAATGTTTTTGCCATTGGCTCTTAGCTTTTCCACTGCCAATGCAACAGAGCTCATAACCTGTTGTTTTCGAACATATAGAATTGCCGATGCGACAATGACATTTGCATCGGGTGCTGCAGGAAGTGTTTTTCTCAAAATGAGATTCGATGGGGCTAGTTGCAACTTTATGTCAATCTTGACATTAGGGGGTAACCATTGGGATATATTTAATATCTCATGATTTAATTTTCCAATTAAATGATACTCCTGGGTCACTGCAGTAGTCAACTCACCGTCTGTATCGACACCTGATCGATATTCATAGCCCAATGACTGTCCTCTCAACTCCTTATATGCCTTTGGTGTCATCATCATAAATTGTATGTAGTTTGCACAGTTAGATAAATTATTGCTAGTGCTCACCAATGTTCCATTAATAAACACATTAATTTGTTTGAACAGGTTGTGTAGAATACATTTTTCGTAGGAGAGACCATCGGCAGCAGTTGGAGTTGTATTGTCTGACTTTTTCTTAACCGCAACATTTAAATCAATAAATGTTGATGACAAATCAATGAAATAGTCTTCATTGGAAAATATTTGAAAGTGTATATTTTCCGAGAGGGGTTGCTGGGGATGAAATTGTTCATAGTAGCCATACTTGACACTGACATCAACATTTTCAGCATTGAACAGATTCAATGAGCAGCTGATTGATGGATGTGATTCCTTGTGGGGGAGATAAGTCATCTTAAGAGAAAAAATCCTTCTTTGATCTAACAATCTTTTTCTTTTTCTTCTTATTGGTTTTCTTCGTGCTATTCCTTAAAGACCTTGTTGATGTCCTTCACTTCCCGCCTGGGTAGAGACTGATGAGTGAATGACGCGCACGCATCCTTTTTAATCCCTTCCCATTTTGCTGAGATTTTAATTGCTCACCAACGGCTCTTGCTCAAGATCTAATATTTTCCTTAACACTCTCGTTGAAATTTTTAACCGACCCCAGTCCTGTACTGTCGAGGCAGCAAAATTTGATGCAGCAGGTACAAGATATTTTCTGGCAAGGGGTAGTACAGAACAAATTAGGCTAGCAAACCAGCTACCAAGACCATAGCCAGACATTTAGTACGCCCCTTGTAATAGTCCAATCCATGACCTATTTGACGTGGACTCAGAGCACCAACATAGCAATTGATATCAGGGCAGACAAATGGAATTCTTCTATTCTTCATTTTAGGTGGTACTTTCAACGACGATGGGTCGAAAATGGCATGTAATCACGGCTAAACCTTTTGTTATTACTAGAGGATCACCCAATTCACTTCTTAGTGTTAACTGTCAGAGTTCCAAATACGAAGTGTTTACAGGAACATACTGAAGATGTTTTATATTATAGTGATGAACAAGTTCATGGGTTGTTTTCGTTCAAGAATACGAAGGAGGGGGATATTTGAATTACCAACTCTCGATGTTTCCACAAAGGATGCATACAGAAAAATACAAGAGTCCAAGGCGAAACCGGATGGATAATCAGCAAAAATAACTTGATTCATCCCGATAACAGTGCCTGCGTTTTTCCCATTCATCATATTCTGTTTAAAGCCAAGAACGTCTCTCAGATTATCATTGAGATAAATCATTTCAGTGTCAACATTTGAGGTAATGTAAATCCTATCGTGTTCCATTGAATAATTAAAATAGAATGTACCTTTCCTACGATATGAGATTTTTCTATTGATTGCACGACACAAATCCATCATAGTACCATATTCTTTATATCTCAATGTAACATCTGGATAGTCACTAGTTTTAAATGCTTCAACCCATTCATATTCGACAAAGAGTGACCAATCGAATGGTATAACTTTTATATCATAAACACGATCCTTTCTCAGGATATCATAGGTATTTTTCAGAATACAGTCGAAAAGAGCCACTTCATACTTTCCGTCATCAAATTTAATGGCGGGGGAGAGTTTCATCCAAAAATCACTTGTTTTATTCAAGTCATTGTATAGAGGATCGGAAACGTTGGACATAAATGTTACATAGAAATCTTTGGGCATTGTCAATATCTTCAACACCGATCCAAGAATCAAAATCAGAGTTGTATCCTAGCCACCAAACAAGTAACTGTGTCTTACCCCTGTGAGTACGAGTCTTTAATATCTTTTCGATTTGATAGATTTCACTATTATTTTTAACTTTTTGTAGTTCATAATCATAAAAGCCACCGAGAATCTCTTCATCTTTGGTATCGCGCAGACGATAAGTTATGGGTTTACTGTCTAGGATTTTTGCCACTTTAAAAAGTTCTGTGGAACACAAGTAATTACCCTTTTCAAAAACATTAGTTGTTCTATTAATTCGAACAGTATCACCAACATTAAATTTTTTCTTCTTGACAATCGTTTCATTGGAATATTGTTTAAGAAAAGTATCAATTGTATCATGATCAGAATGATGAACTTCCGTTGGGGTTGAATTGGACAATGATCGATGAGGTCGTTGATTATAAATCAACATGATTTTATCTAAATCATGAATAAAAGCAGATGTATTTTTCAATGTATGATATCTTGAAATTAAAAGTCGAATAGTTCTTATCAATCGTTCGGCCATTGCAGGCTTTATAGGACTACGACGATGATAGAGCAGTGTAATATATTTCATTAGTACTTTTGCAACATGAGGATTAACAAATTCACTACCGCGATCCGTTTGAATTTTTTTATACGAATCCTGTTCGAGAATACTTTCAATAGCCTGAGCAACTTCAACACCTTTCTTTGACCGCAATGGAATGGCATATGCTTAGCGACTAAAAACAATGATTGCAAGTAGAATGTACTTGTACGGTGTATTGTGACGTCTTTGAATCTCATCTAGAGTTAAGAAATCTTCTTGCATTATATGCCATGGGAAAAAGGCTTTAGTTTTTCGATAATGATTAGCACAAAGCCTATGAGTTCTATGCGGAGTGTAACTTGATTCATTTTTTAGATAGTCTTGTACACTTTTAGTGTGTACACCAGTGACTATGGAAAGAGTGGTGGGGGAACTTAAACTCCCCGCTTCACCAATATTTTCATAAACACGTTTCAGAACTTCAACCATTTGGAACGTAAACACGTAGTGTAACGTCCGGTACCCTTTTTATATACTATTGGTGGATGGTGGTGGTGACGTTGACTTGATATGTCTTCGCTTTTGTCTAGCTATCAGTGGTGTGCCCCGCCTCATTGTCAAATCAATGTTTCCACTAGGTGTGCTAGTATTTTCCAAGATTGATTTAAAATCTTCTTCTTCTTCATGTTCATATTTTAATGATTTTGACGACGAAGGTGCATGTTCATTTAATTGTTTTAGAATTTGCCTATTAATAATAAGGCTTTTTGGGAAGTTTAATGTATTTAGAAAGTGGTATAGATGAGCGTTAAATGATAATAGTCCTTTACGATTTGTAACCATATTGTGTATTAAATCAAGTAGATTATAGCTCTTGCCCTGAATTATAATCCCTTTCCCATTGCTATCAACTTGAATATGATCTTGACCACTTTCCATGAGATATGGTATGAGTCATTTACTTTGTTCACGATATGAGTGCGGCAATAGATTTCCAATACTTGACATTATTGAATCAAATTCCTCCTCCTTCTTTAAATGTTTTCCACCAGTGATAGCAGAAGAAGAATCTTGAGGGGATATTCCTTTTTTGTGATCAATGATACTGGCCTTTGCACATTAGGGCTTATGTTTGTGCACTCGCCGAAGTGCATCTTGAAGTAAAAGCAGTTTTTTATCATCCTCAATATTCTCGTTGTCAATGAATTTACTCAGATTGCCCTAAAAATGTTCCACAGGTGAGAGAGCGAGTTCTATTGGAGTCAATTTATAGGGTTTAGACATCTAGAGAAAACTGTTTACAAGTCCTTCAATTATTGGCAGTAAAAGTGTGAAAAAGCTACCACCCGCCTGAAGAAGACGTTTCCTTCCAAAACTCTTTCCTTTCTTTTTACAGGCCAATGTACGTACAATGGAACGATGTTGCTTTGCCTGTTGCTTAACTACTTTTGGCAGTTGAACAATGCCCTCGGTTAAATTTAAACAAAGTTCGGATATTAGATTAATGAAATCATTGTCAATACCATGTTTGAGTATGGCTTTCCTAAGTGGGGGTTTTGAAGTGCTTAGAACGGAAAATAAATGTCTATTTTCATGTAGTTTCTTCAGTGTCATGATGGCAACTAATAGGTTTTTTTACTGTTCACGGGGAGATATGCTGTAATTTCATTGTCAAAAATATCCGTGACTACACGCAGATCCTCGGGTGTATTTTGATTAAGATCCAATAGGATATAGCCGTAGGGTTTATTAGTTGTCTGATTGTATGCTGAGAGCAGAAATTTGGGGGCACCGGGGTATATTTGTTTATTGAAAGTCATTAGCGAGCTAGAATCACGAACAACTCTGTAGATGATATAGTAGGTGCAATTCAATGCAAGTGTTCGCATACATTTGCTCTGATGAAAGAGGTTGTGTAGAACCAGAGTAACGGAAATCTGTTCATGATGAGAGCAAACAGTGAACTATTGTAGCATTTCCTGGGACCATTGTTCAATGGATTCAGCTAAATCGTCAATAATCAGCCAAGAGTTTGGTTCAATAATGCTGAAAACATCAAGTCCCTATATGAATTGTATCTGCGCCAACCCCGATATAGCAATTGCTTTTATTTTATCGTATGACTCTTGCGAAATACTGTAACAATAGTAGATTTTTTTCGGCTTTTCCACAAAAATTTTATCGCAAGTTTTAATTATTTTGGTTAAGAGTGTCGTTTTGCCTGACATTGATGGCCAACACAACGATCTGAATGGTGTTTTAAATTGATACATGTTCCCTTCAACAGTTCACCTGCAACTAACTGTAGACTATAGATGACTACTATTCGTTTACTATATATATAGATGTCTAATTTCCCTACTACTATTCCATTCAGGAATAATGGGAAGAACAAAATCAATAAAGAATCATATTTCATGTATTATTAACATAAGAAAACAGCCCTTTACAAATAATACATTACAGAAAAAAACACATTAAACAAGAAAAATACACAAGATTTTTTTTTATTTATTTATAGGAAAAACATAAAAATTTATTTTAAAAATGCACTAGAAAAAAAAGGACTTTAATAAATATACTTTTTTTTATTTATAACAAATACAACATTTAATGAAAATTCCACTTAAAATAATATCACATTTTTTTACACCATTTTCAATTTGAACACAACAACAACAGCATGTATATTTACAAAAGTACAAAAAAAAACCTGCTCTAAGTAAAAAAAAGATACTGTTGGTGGTGGCGCCCCCCGCTGGTAGCCAGCC